>ML787316.1:323814-412610 GCA_009831015.1 Picea engelmannii
ATTTGTGAAGGAGTTTTACCATGTCCTTTTGGAGAATTTGGAAGAGGTCTTGAACTGGTAGAAGAAGAAGAAGAAGAAGGAGGAGGTGAGGGTGGTGGAGAAGCACCATTCCCTCCATTTCCATTTGGAGTTTTATCACCACTATCTCCCTTGTGCTTTGAAGGGTTGGAGCCTTCACCTTGCAACCTTGTATTCCTTTCTTCCATCAAGAGTTTAATCATTTCTCTCATTTCCATGAAAGCCTTTCTGAGATCTTCATCTTCTATAGGAATATTTTCATGACTCTCTTCATGAGCCATACTTGGTGAATGCCTCCTTGAATCTTGCGGTGATGATATAATATTCCTTCTTGAAGGATGAGAACTTGGTTCTACAAGTTGACCTTCTCCTCTTGTGAGTTTCAACCTTGTGAGCATCAGAAAACAAAACACTTGCAAATAATCAAGTCTTCAAAAACCTATGCTCTGATACCAACTTGATCTAAAAATGAAGAAGACTTGTATTCTTGAAAATATTTGCAAGTTTTAATTCATGTGTTCAAATGCAAATGGATCAATTTTGCAAACACAATTTTATAGAAATTACACATTCAAGATGCATATAAACAACAACAAATAACATTGAACAAAAAACACACAACACAACAAATGATAAAGAAGTTCACCCCTCTCTTGGGCTACATCTCTTGGTCCAACTTCCAATGGATCTTTTGTATTATTTGCTCAAAATGCTCAAATATGTGCTTTATAATGCTCAAAATTCCAAATAGATTGCTCCAATGGCTTCAGAACGTCCAAAAACCCCTAGCTGGGATTTTTTGACACCTCGTTTGGCCAAAAATTGAAGAAGATAGGATTCCTGGAAATTCCCCTTCAAACTTGCTATCTCTGGATCGCCAAAATGCACCTCTTCCCCCTCAACCTAGCTCCCACGTGCATATATGTGTAAAAACTCAGCACCGAGTGCAACCGCACAAACAGTGAAAACTGTAGGACGGTTAGGGTGCGCCCAACCCCTAACCGCCAAGTCCGCGGGCATATGGTCTACCATACGACCTCACGCGCATATAAAAGGGGCCAAGTCCCAAATCAAATGATAGAGCGACAAGTGTCGGTGTGGTTTCATAACCGTTGGTAATAAAACTCCTGCACAATACATTGACCACCGGTCATATGTGTATGGACCACTGGTTATATGTGTTATAGCCCACTGGTTATATGTGTTATGGCTCCATTTAAACCGCGCACGGGTAGTCACATGATATATATACATATGGATGGGGGTTGGGGCTTAGCCCCAACCCTGTCCGTGCCCATATCAAACCACATTGCAATTAAAATATAAACAAAACCATATAGTGGTAAGAACCACTATAGTGGCATGCCAGTTGGGTGGCTCTTCCAAAGGCCATACCCCTATCCGGAGGTCGCGGGGTCGATTCCTGCCGACTACACAAGTTTTAACCAATGTTTAGGTGACACGTGGCGGCCATTGATTGGGCCATGTGTCGCCATCCCATTCGCCACAAACAAGCCATGTGTCATATGCCAACTCATCCACATGACTGGAAACACACCTGCTATGTGTCGTATGGTCTGCCACGTGTCATACGGTCTGCCATGTCAGCATCCGTACGGACTGTACAGTCAACACATTTTTTTGCCTGTTTGTTGTTTTGAACAGAATGCGACATCTCTCTCATCCGATGTCCGTTTGAAACCAAACGAGTTGCGTTGGGTTCGTGACGATGAGACCTACACTCCCGTTTGATTTGAAGCGATTCCGGGCACTTTGAATTTTTGATCAAAATTTGATCTCCTGGATCAGTAGGCATTCCCATAATCATAATACAAATGACTCAAAGCATAAATTTCGACATGAAAATATCCATGTCAAGTAAGAGAGGTCATGGCCACCAAACATACACTGTGGATCCATGCCATTATGAATCAAATTTGAACATAGCCACTAGAAATACACTCTGGATCTATGCGTTAAAGACTTAAATTTGAACATAGCCACAAGACATACAATGTGGATCTATGTAACAATACAAACTAAATATAATCCAACGCAACCTGAATCTGTCAGAAAATATCTAGGGTCTTCATCTCCACCACTCTATAGTACGAATCTAACCATGCAATTACATGTGCTGAAGTCGAACATGGTAGAAACCACTTGATTACTAGTCATTAGTGTATACCATTAAAAAGTGCGAGGTAAATCACCATTAATGTCAATGAATCCCAAGGTACACTAGTACAATCCAACGAATGTGAATAAATGAGCTGAGGTCGAACACTCAGCGGAATCTCTCGATCAGGGGTCAATAATGAAAACCCATTAGCGAGGAAACCTTCCATTGAGGCATGCAAGTTCCAAGGTACTAATTAGTTTCTAAGTCTAATTCCTGGATAATGAGTTGAATTCGATAGGAAAAGACTCGTCATAGGAGGGCCTTGATGTATCCCCCATCAATGACACGAAACATGTAACAAGATTTGAAGTAGATCAGAGTAACCAATGATTTAGAACTGACTTAGGGATGGACGACGCAATAGAAGGCTTAAGGACTGCATAAATGGCCGACGCAATAGAAGGCTTTCTAGGTTGAACTTCTCTTTGAACATATTGACGACACAACAACTGTCTTGGAAACACTGACTCAACAAAAAGGATCATAGACCAATGGGTAATCTTATAAAGGAGTATGATCAAGAGACAAGCATATTTTCCAACCTAGACACAAAGCAAGTGAAAGGAAGTCATGTTCAAAAGCGATTCTTCCATAGAATACAGGTTTAGACACATTTCTTTCCCAATTTTTCCACCCCACCATTTCTGGTGAGTACCTCTTTATTTTTACACAAGCTTGAGGAGGATAACATATGATTGAAATGTAAGCTCATCCTTCAGATGAGTCCCTCGAAGTATGTTTAATGAACCCTAAGAAGGATTGGTTCGGTCCCATATGGGCCTTTTGATGTTTGTTTTATGAGTCCAAAGAAAGAAAACTCGAGGGTTTTTCATGTTTAGAGAGTTTGAAAAACACTTAAAGAAAACTCCAAAATGTCCTTTTTCGTAAAGTAGTCTGATGATACCGAAGAAGAGATAAACTTTCTCTCAATAGATGTTTTCTTCAAATACTTTAACGAGTGTGAAAAGAACAAGATCACTCGGCAATATTTTTATGTTTAGAGAGTCTGAAAAAAGCTTAAAGGGAACTCCAGGGGATTCCTTTTTCGTATAACCTTTAGGAGTCCGAAAAAGTGATAAAGGTATACTCGACAATCTTTTCATGTTTAGAGAGTCTCAAAAGAGATTTAAAGAGAACTCTAGGGGGTTCCTTTTTTGTATAACCTTTACGAGTCCGAAAAAGTGATAAAAGTATACTCGTTTACATTCTCACGTATTTACGAGCATGAGAAAGAACAAATACTAAGATAGGTAACTTATTCTAATGTATTTATGAGCATGAGATAGAACAAAGACAAGCTCGGGATTATTTTTATTTTTACGCAAGCTTTAAAAAAAAACAAAACTATGCTTGGGATATATTTTATTTTTTACACAAGCTTAAAACTAGCCAAAACTATGCTTGGACCTGGTTTCATTTTTACACAAGCTTGAACCAGAGAAAACTATGCTTGAGGTAAGTGGTTTCATTTTTACACAATATTGAACCATAGAAAATTGTGCTTGATGACTGCCCAACACATTATCCAGAGATGGTTGGTACTTATCCCCCAACTTAAGAAGCTAGAGGTTTAACTTCAACATGAAGTCCAGAGGCTGAAAGCATTTCCCCCCAAGCTTCGTTTCATCCAACTGCAAAGGAGAACGAAATGAAGCTTCAAATACTAGACGAAGGACTTGACTCAAACAAAGAGGGGGAAGTTGTTTCATTTTTTAATGAGCTTGACACAAGAGCATAACTATGCTCGTGAATCTAGGTTCAATCCCTAGACGTCTGTTTCATTTTTTAACGAGCTTGACATAGAAACAGGAACTATGCTCGTAACCTTTGTTTCATTTTTTAAATGAGGTTGGTACAGAGATGCAAAACTATCGTCACAAATGGTTTCATTTTTTAACGAGCTTGAAATTAGAAAGCCATGCTCAAAGATGGTTTCATTTTTTAATGAGCTTGAAATCAGAAAACCATGCTCAAAGTTGGTTTCATTTTTTAATGAGCTTGAAAATCAGAAAACCATGCCCAAAACTCTCTCCTTAATCACGACTTCCAAGAGGACAATTCTATGGAAGGACACCATGTCAAGGGACACAAATCGGTCATGGCTTCGAAGAGATCTTCACTGGACGGAAGAAACACACTCTGGAGGGAACACATGTCGAGGGTTGGGACAGGGGTAAGGATATCATGCTCTAAAATCCCTATCGAAGAGATCACCATGCCAACTATCAGATCTAAGTCACCAGAAGTTGAAGTCATGGGAGACAACGCCACATAATTGACCTGTGGAAAGGGTGACATCGACTGCATATACAAACCATTTGAGTCATCGAGGTCAAATCAGGACCGACAAATGAAAGTTGATCAATAGTCACAATTCTTCCATTGTGCAGGAAAGATATCACACGAAAAAGAGTGGACACAATAGATTTCATGTCATAGAAATAATCTCGCCCAAGGAGAAAAGAGAAATCCAAGGGGTCGTGGACTACTATGACATCGATAAAGATAGTTTTCCCTCCCAAAGTCACAAGAAACTGAGGAAGGTTCCTTAGAGGTCGACTGGTTCTTCTGTTAAAAGCTAACAGATTCTGTGTAACCAATGCAAGCTGAGGACAACCCAAATATCACCAAGCAATAGAGGAAAAAATACTAACGGACATGCCTTCATCTATCAACATATGAGGAATGTCCCGACCACAAACCTGTACTGTAATATGGAAAGGAATGTGAGAGGGAAGACGAGGTCCAATTAGCACACCCCAATTAAAACAGATGGCCTCATTACTTGGAGGGGGTTCCATGGGAGAAGGAGGAATCCCCCCCAACACAGTAGATTCTATATTAATGAGAAAAACATGGGCATCATCAGGTTTACTCTCTAGCGGGAGAGCAAGATCGATTGATAATGACATCAAATTGAACACTTGGGTTTTATTCTCCAAAGGGAGAATAGGGTCGATGGGAGGATGGGATCAGATCAACCACTTTGTCAACTGGTTCAACTAAGGATGTGACCAGATTGACTACATGATCAACTAGACTGACCGATGAAGGGTCTTGATCGATTATTCCATCAACTATAGGTGGGTCCAGAGTAAGCTTGCAATAAGCAGCTGGAAGTTGGGGCTGTGAAACAGTCACGTCTTCCAGTAATTTCGAGGCTTCATGCATATGAGGGAAAATGTGAGTTAGATGACTCCTTTGCATAACATACACGTGAACTTGACTCTAGTTTTCTTCTTCCCAACGGTATCTTGACTAGTTGACGTGAGGTCATCAACATGTTGTTCATAAGTTGACAACATGGGTTGGCGAGGTTGTGTAGACCATGCTTCTATAACCTTGGATAGACCAGGGAAATCCTTAAGAATATGGATACCCTTTCAAAGCCTGCAAGGGTACTTGGGCTTACGGGTTGTTTGGATGATCTTGGCATCATCAACACTCCCAACATGATTAACAGTAACTGGTTTCTTTCCAACATGTCTGGCAGTTGTTGGAATCTTAGACCCTTGTTTATTTTTCTTCTTCTTAGTCTTCTTTTTCTTCTTCTTCTTATCCACCGGGTTACTAGCTGCAGAGATTTCACTCAATGAAGAAGATAAAACGGAAGAGGAACTTGCAAGTGAAGAAGGTGAAGAATATCTTTATTGGTGAAGTAGGTGAAGGTTCAACATGAGGTTGATGTTCTTGGGGGGAAGTGCTTACAACAGAAGAACCAGTTGCATTCGAAATTACTTGAGTGGAAAACAACCATACTGGTAATCCAATTGTGAGACCTGGAAGGCTCAAAGTAGCGATGTGAGGAGGACCAATGTTTCCATAAGAAGGAAAAACAAAAGGTTCCCTTGGAGAAGAGGTTTCTTCATTGGTCATTTTGGGAACTGACGTCTTTAAAAACAAAAATCCAACCTAGAGTCCACTAGGGAAAACAAACAACACACGCTTAAAATCTAGTAAACAAGAAAGAAACAAAACTTTCTCACAATGAGCACACTAGTTGGTGATGAAATCCAACGTTGCAAGGACAAAGTAAGAAAGGGATGAGATAGAGCGGGTGGAAAAGTTACATTGACGACCTGATTAACGGACTTACGCCTTGGTGCAAGCTCCCGCACATAAACATGAGTATACCCTCCAAGGAGCCCAAGTGAGTTTGGTGAACGTCGATTCCAGGTACCATGAAGACTTACCCCTCCACAGTCACCTCGTGTAAAGAACCTAAAGAGATAGGACACTAAGGTTACCAACTACAACAGTGATGCCCGGGGAAACAATCGACAGTCTGATCCACGCGCAAGGGCAAGGTATCTAGCCCGAAATCAACTCGAAAGGCTTCCACTCATCATTGTGGGTATACCTTCAAGCGACCCCCATAATACGCGCAATCTCTACACCAAGACCAACAAAGCAAGGTGAGTAACTCTGCCAGTCTTAATTTGACCTCGTTATTGACCCTTGTGTTAGAAGGGCTTCCCAGAACAAAATGTAATAAGTGGATTTACCACTCCCTAACTCAAGATTCTATGTTTGTTTGCAGCTTTGGAAAGTATTTTTCACACCTATTCCAAAGCCCTACAACTAATCTAATGTAGGTTTGCTACCAGAAAATATAAAAATGTCTAATCAATTTTTATAAGCGTTTTGTTTTAAGGCTTTTGTTACTCAAGAGGAAAATGGCGTGGACTAAATGATGTTTTGACCGACTCGAAAGTTATGCAAAGAGATGAAGATGCAATCTTTTCATTTCGATGAAAGCTATGCTATGAGAAAGAGAAAAAATTTATCATTCCCAGATGCACAATGTCCCAAAATTTATTAAACTCATCAATATCAATATTCTCAAGAAATGAGAAAAATAGACTATACACCAATACACGATTCACAACACCCCCTGACCATGAGGGGGAATTTTTTAAAGAATTTAAGACCAAAAATCATGCAATTTCGCTACTTCAAATGCAAGGATGCCCCCAATCTAATGCAAATAAATAAATAAGATTTTTGTTTCAAAGATAGCTAAAAGAAATAGCAAGTCACTTCAAAACAAAAACAACCCAAACGAAGTTTCTCTTTTAACACAAGTTATTCAAAAAAAAGAAGTGTTCTTTTGACTAAACAATTCTAAAGAAAAACAAGGATTTGTAACTGAAAGACACTCAAAGCAAGAGACCAAATATTTCAAAAGAAAACAAAGAAAAGATGACTAAAATCAGTTTCAAAGTTGTCAAGCAGACTATAAATAGATCATAATCAGACCCAAAAATTCACCCCAAAACCAAATTTAAGGTCTGGGTAAGGAAAAAAAACATCAAAAATCATTTTTTTCACAATTTCCGCAAGCTGTAGACTAACACAGTAAATCACTGATTTCCGTAGGCTAGATATGGGTAGGGTTCTGAGTTTCCGGACTGGTCTAAACAGGTAGGGTGTGGAAATCCTAAGTCGTCTCACTGTCCCTCAAATCAGGGTGCAAAAATCAAACAAAAATGGAAAAAATAAAAAGTAAGAAGGTTTTTCTAGTGTGGTTTAACAATCAGAGAGTCAAGATGGATCTCCCAGTGACTCAGAAAATAGAATCCAAGCAATCAAATCAAGAAATCAAGGCAAACTAGGAAAAAAATCTGTTCCTCAGTATGGACGCCAATTTTGTTGTAGGATAAATCGACAAATGTGGACATAAACTAATCTCCCTAGATCCACTTAGATCTAGAACAAAACAAGATATGACATGACGCTTTCCCTAAGTTATAATCATTGAATTTACTGCCAAAGAAAGAATGAATGACATACCTTTAGATATCACTTCCTTATATCTTTGTTATCCCTGCTTCGCTCCGGTGCTCTTGTGAAATCAAATTTGCAATGACACAAACCAACCGAAGTGAAAGAAACAATAGTAGATTCAATGAAAACCTAAACATGTGATCAAGGAGTCATGTAATAAAATGCTAATGATTTTATGGGAAAGAAACATGCCACTGTATTATATAATGTAGAAGAAAAATACAACCAGATGCCTTGATGTTGTTAGGTTCCTTCCAATAGTTCCTTGCTTCCCACACACTTCTGCTCCAGGAATTCTGAGACTATAGATCTGACATCTATCTTGACAAAGCAAAGATCAAATCCACTCTTACCAAGCTTCAAAACTCAATAAAAATCCAATCTCAAGCTAAATTTCCCAAGCTAAATCCAACCTCAATTCAACTAACTTTCTCCATGAGAGCTCCTCTCCTTTTATAAGCTGAAGAGGATAAGGTGAGGAGATTAGGATGATCCCACTAAATCATGAAAGCGAGTAAAATCCAAAACGTTTAGAGGCCACCTCACCATATAAGCTTCTTCTACTAGAAGCATCGAGAAGATGCTAGTTTTTCCCACGTACGAAGGTCGCCACACCCTAGCAGTAATGCAACCCATGGAAACTCCGCAACCTAGCTATAGTGCAGCCTGCAGAAATCAGTAGTTTCCACACCCTATGTATAGAGAAGCCTGTGGAAATCCTCTTTAATAGGGTTTTAACAAAGGAAAATACAACTTCTTCTCTCAGGAAAAGTTCTTCTCCCTTCTTTCTTCAGGAATTCAGGCCACTGACCCTTCTGAAGGAAACAAATAGGTTGGCATCATTAACTTTCATAGGGATGATGAAAATAATGTGTAACAATGAGCCCCCCAAAGTATGAAGTTAGAACATAGTGATATCTGAAATACTTTGTCAAGTGTGTGTAGGGAAGAATGAACATGTCGGTCGGAAACCTGCCAACAAACAAGGAAATACAGTACAATAATATATCATCACTAAGGTAGGCATTCCCATACTCAGAATACAAATGAATCAAAGCATAAATGCTGACATGCAAAGATCCATGTCAAGTAAGATAGGTCATGACCACCAAACATACACTGTGGATCCATGCCATTATGAATCAAATTCGAACACAGCCACTAGAAATACACTGTGGATCTATGTGTTAAAGACTCAAATTTGAACATAGCCACGAGACATACAATGTGGATCTATGAAACAGTACAAACTGAATATACTTCAATGCAACCTGAATCTGTTAGAAAATATCCAGGGTCTTCATCTCCACCACTCTATAGTACAAATCTAACCATATGATTACATGCGCTGAAGTCAAACATGGTAGAAACCACTTCTTTACTGGTCATTAATGTATACCGTTAACAAGTGCGAGGGAAATCACCATTAATGCCAATGACTCCCAAGGTACACTAGTACAATCCAATGAATGTGAATCAATGAGCTGAGGTCAAACACTCGGCGGAATCTCCCGATGAAGAGTCAATAATGAAAACCCACTGTCGAAAGCGAGGAAACCTGCCATTGAGGCATGCAATTTCCAAGGTACTAATTAGTTTCTAAGTCTAATTCCTGGATAATGAGCTAAATTCGACAGGAAAATACTCGTCATAGGAGGGCCTTGATGTTTCCCCCATCAATGACAGGAAACAGGTAACAAGATTTGAAGTAGATCAGAGTAACCAATGATTTAGAACTGACTCAGGGATGACGCAATAGAAGGCTTAAGGACTGTAGAAATGGCTGACGCAATAGAAGGATTTCTAGGTTGAACTTCTCTTTGAACATATTGATGACACACCAACTATCTTGGAAACACTGACTCAACAACAAGGATCACATACCAATGGGTAATCTTATAAAGGAGTATGATCAAGAGACAAGCGGATTTTCCAACCTAGACACAAAGCGAGTGAAAGGATGTCATGTTCAAAAGTGACTCTTCCATAGAATACAAGTTTAGACACATTTCTTTCCCAATTCCTCCCCCCCCAACATTTTTGGTGAGTACCTCTTTATTTTTACACAAGCTTGAGGAGGATAACATATGCTTGAACTGTAAGCTCATCCTTCAGATGAGTCCCTCGAAGTATGTTTAAGGAACCCTAAGAAGGATTGGTTCGGTCCCATATGGGCCTTTTGATGTTTGTTTTATGAGTCCAAAGAAATAAAACTCAAGGGTTTTTCATGTTTAGAGAGTCTGAAAAACACTTAAATAAAACTCCAAAATGTCCTTTTTTGTAAAGTAGTCTGATGAGACCGAAAAAGAGATAAACTATCGCTCAACAGAAATTTTCTTCAAATACTTTAATGAGTGTGAAAAGAACAAGATCACTCGAGAATCTTTTCATGTTTAAAGAGTCTGAAAAAAGCTTAAAGGGAACTCCAGGGGATTCCTTTTTCATTATAACATTTACGAGTCCGAAAAAGTGATAAAAATATACTCGACAATCTTTTCATGTTTAGAGAGTCTCAAAAGAGATTTAAAGGGAACTCCAGGGGGTTCCTTTTTTGTATAACCTTTACGAGTCCGAAAAAGTGATAAAAGTATACTCGGTTACATTCTCACATATTTACGAGCATGAGAAAGAACAAAGACTAAGCTCGATAACTTATTCTCATGTATTTACGAGCATGAGAAAGAACAAAGACTAAGCTCAGGATTGTTTTTATTTTTATGCAAGATTTAAAACAAAACAAAACTATGCTTGGGATATATTTTATTTTTTACACAAGCTTAAAACTAGCCAAAACTATGCTTGAACTTGGTTTCATTTTTACACAAGCTTGAACCAGAGGAAACTATGCTTGAGGTAAGTGGTTTTATTTTTACACAAGATTGAACCATAGAAAATTGTGCTTGATGACTTCCCAACACATTATCAAAAGATGGTTGGTACTTAGCCCCCAGCTTAAGAAGCTAGAGGTTTATATTCAGCATGAAGTCCAGAGGCTGAAAGCATTCCCCTCCAAGCTTTGTTTCATCCAACTGCAAAGGAGAACGAAATGAAGCTTCAAATACTAGATGAAGGACTTGACTCAAACATAGAGGGGGAAGTTGTTTCATTGTTTAACGAGCTTGACACAGGAGCAAAACTATGCTCGTGAATCTAGGTTCAATCCCTAGATGTCTGTTTCATTTTTTAACGAGCTTGACACAGAAACAAGAACTATGCTCGTAACCTTTGTTTCATTTTTTAAACAAGGTTTCTACAGAGATGCAAAACTATTGTCACAAATGGTTTCATTTTTTAATGAGCTTGAAATAAAAAAAACCATTCTCAAAGTTGGTTTCATTTTTTAATGAGCTTGAAATCAGAAAATCATGCTCAAAGCTGGTTTCATTTTTTAATGAGCTTGAAAATTAGAAAACCATGTTAAAAACTCTCTCCTTAATCACGACTTCCAAGAGGACAATGCTCTGGAAGGACACCATGTCAAGGGACAAAACTCGGTCATGAATTCCAAGGATCTTCACTAGACGAAAGAAACACACTATGGAGGGAACACATGTTGAGGGTTGCGACAGGGGTAAGGAGATCATGCTCTAAAATCCCTATCGAAGAGATCACCATGTCAACTATCGGATCTAAGTCACCAAAAGTTGAAGTGATGGGAGACAATGCCACATAATTGACCTGTGGCAAGGGTGACACCGACTGCATATACGAACCATTTAAGGGAGTCATAGAGGTCAAGTGAGGACCGAAAAATTAAAGTTGATCAATAGTCACAATTCTTCCATTGTGCGGGAAAGATATCACACGAAAAAAAGTGGACACAATGGCTTTCATGGCATAGACATAATATTGACCGAGGAGCAAAGCAAAATCCAAGGGGTCGTGGACTACCATGACATCGATAAAGATAGTTTTCCCTCCCAAAGTCACAGGAAACTAAGGAAGGGTCCCTAGAGGTTGACTGGTTCTTCTGTTAAAATCTAACAGATTCCGCGTAACCGACGCAAGGTGAGGAAATCCTAAATATTGCCAAGCAATAGAGGACAAAATACTAACAGATGCACCTTCATCTATCAACATCTGAGGAATGTCTCGACCAAAAACCTGTACTGTAATCTGGAAAGGAATGTGAGAGGGAAGACGAGGTCTAGTTAGCACACCCCAATTAAAACAGATGGCCTCATTACTTGGAGGGGGTTCCATGGGAGAAGGAGGAATCCCCCCCATCATAGTAGATTTTGTATTAATGAGAAAAACATGGGCAACATCGGGTTTAATATATAGCGGGAGATTAGGATCGACTGATAATGACATCAAATTGACCACTTGGGTTTCATTCTCCAAAGGGAGAATAAGGTCGATGGGTGGAAACAGATCGACCACTGGGATTTCACTCTCTAGAAGGAGAGTGGGATTGACCGAGGATGGGATCAGATCAACCACTTTGTCAACTGGTTCAACTAAGGACGTGACCAGATTGACTACATGATCAACCATACTAAACAATGAAGGGGTCGGATCGATTATTCCATCAACTACAGGTGGGTCGATAGTAAGATTGCAATAAGTAGCTGGAAGTTGGGGCTGTGAAACAATCATGTCTTCCAGTAATTTTGAGGCTTTGTCCATACGAGGGAAAAGATGAGTTAGATGAATTCCTTTGCATAACATACATGAGAACTTGACTCTACTTTTCTTCTTCCCAACGGTATCTTGACTAGTTGACGGGAGGTCATCAACATGTTGTTCATAGGTTGATGACATTGGTTGGCGAGGTTGTGTAGACCATGCTTCTATAACCTTGGATAGACCAGGGAAATCCTTAACAATATGGCTATCCTTACAAATTCTGCAAGGTTACTTGGGTTTACGAGTTGTTTGGATGATCTTGACATCATCAACACTCCCAACACGATTAACAATAACTGGTTTCTTTCCAACATGTCTGGCAGTTGTTGGAATCTTAGACCCTTGTTTATTTTTCTTCTTCTTAGTCTTCCTTTTCTTCTTCTTCTTATCCACTAGGTTACTAGATGCAGAGCTTTCACTCGACAAAGAAGATGAAACAAAAGAGGACCTTGCAAGTGAAGAAGGTGAAGAATATATTGCTGGTGAAGAAGGTGAAGGATCAACATGAGGTTGATGTTCTTGGGGGGAAGTGTTTACAATAGAAGAACTAGTTGCATTCGAGATTACCTGAGTGGAAAACAACCATAATGGTAATCCAATTGTGAGACCTGAAAGGCTCAAAGTAGCGATGTGAGGAGGACCAATGTTTCCATAAGAAGGAAAAACAAAAAGTTCCCCTGGAGTAGAGGTTCCTTCATTGGTCATTCCGGGAACTGATGCCATTAAAAACATAAATCCAACCTAGATTCCATTAGGGAAAACAAACGACACATGCTAAAAATATAGTAAACAAGCAAGAAACAAAACTTTCTCACAATGAGCACACTAGTGGGTGATGAAATCCAACGTCGCGAGGACAAATTAAGAAAGGGATGAGATAGAGCGGGTGGAAAATTTATGTTGACGACCTTCTTAACAGACTTACGCCTTGGTGCAATCTCCTAGACATAAACGTGGGTATACCCTCCAAGGATCCCGAGTGAGTTTTGCCAACGTTGATTCTAGGTATCGTGAAGACTTTCCCCTCCACAGTCACCTCATGTAAAGAACCTAAAGAGATAGGTCACTAAGGTTACCAACTACAACAGTGATGCCTGGGGAAACAATCGATAGTTCGATCCACACACAAGGGCAGGGTATCTAGCCCAAAATCAACTCGAAAGGCTTCCACTCATCATTGTGGGTATACCTTCAAGCGACCCCTATAATACGCGCAATCTCTACACCAAGACCAACAAAGTAGGGTGAGTAACTCTGCCAGTCTTAATGTGCCTCGTGATTGACCCTTGTGTTAAAAGGGATTCCCAAGAAAATATGTAAGAAGTGGATTTACCGCTCCCTAACTCAAGATTCAATGTTTGTTTGCAGCTTTGGAAAGTTGTTTTTCACACCTATTCCAAATCCCTACAACTAATCTAATGTAGGTTTGCTACCAGAAAATATAAAAATGTCTAATCAATTTTTATAAGCGTTTTATTTTAATGATTTTGTTACTCAAGAGGAAAATGGCGTGGACTAAATGATGTTTTGACCGACTCTAAAGTTATGCAAAGAGATGAAGATGTAATCTTTTCATTTCGATGAAAGCTATGCTACGAGAAAGAGAAAACATTTATCATTCCCAGATGCACAATGTGCCAAAATTTATTAAACTCATCAATATCAAGATTCTCAAGAAATGAGAAAAATAGACTGTACACCAATACAGGATTCACAACCCCCTCGGCCATGAGGAAGAATTTTTTTAAGAATTTAAGACCAAAAATCATTCAATTTCGCTACTTCAAATGCAAGGATTCCCCCAATCTAATGCAAAGAAAGAAATAAGATTTTTGTTTCAAAGATAGCTAAAATCAATAGCAAATCACTTCAAAACAAAAACAACCCAAACAAAGTTTCTCTTTTAACACGAGTTATTCAGAAAAAAGAAGTGTTCTTTTCACTAAACAATTCTAAAGAAAAACAAGGCTTTAAAACTGAAAGACACTCAAAGCAAGAGACCAAATATTTCAAAATCAAACAAAGAAAAGATGACTAGAAGCAGTTTCAAAGCTGTCAATCAGACTGTAAACAGATCATAATCAAACCCAAAAATTCACCCCAAAACCAAATCCAAGGTCTAGGTAAGAAAAAAAAACATCAAAAATCTATTTTGTCACAATTTTCGCAGTATGTAGACTAACACAGTGCGGAAATCAATGATTTCCACAGGCCAGATATTGGTAGGGTGCGAAGTTTCCACACTGGTCTAAACAGATAGGGTGCGTAAATCCTAAGTCGTCGCACTGTCTCTCAAAGTAGGGTGCGAAAATCAAACAAAAATGGAAAAAATAAAAAGTAAGAAGGTTTTTCTAGTGTGGTTTAACAGTCAGAGAGTCAAGATGGATCTCCCAGCAACTCAGAAAAAAAATTCCAAGAAATCAAAGCAAGAAAGCAAGGCAAACTAGGAAAAAAATCCGTTCCCTAGTATGGTCGCCAATTTTGTTGTAGGATAAATCAGTAAATGCGGACATAAACTAATCTCCGTAGATCCACCTAGATCTAGGACAAAACAAGACAAGACATGATGCTTTCCCTAAGTTATAATCATTGAATTTAGTATCAAAGAAATAATGGATGACATACCTTTAGATATCACTTCTTTATATCTTTGTTGTCCCTGCTTCACTCCAGTGCTCTTGTGAAATCAAATCTGCAATGACACAAACCAACCAAAGTGAAAGCAACAATAGTAGATTCAATGAAAACCTAAACATGTGATCAAGGAGTCATGTAATAAAATGATAATGATTTTATGGGAAAGAGACATGCCACTATATTATATAATGTAGAAGAAAAATACAACCAGATGCCTTGATGTTGTCAGGTTCCTTGCTTCCCACACACTTCTACTCCAGGAATTCTGAGACTATAGATCTGACATCTATCTTGACAAAGCAAAGCTCAAAGCCACTCTAACCAAGCTACAAAACTCAATAACAAGCCAATCTCAAGCTAAATTTCCCAAGCTAAATCCAACCTCAATTCAATTAACTTTCTCCATGAGAGCTCCTCTCCTTTTATAAGCTGAAGAGGATAAGGTGAGGAGGTTAGGATGATCCCACTAAATCATGAAAGCGAGTAAGATCCAAACCGTTTGGAGGCCACCTCACCATAGAAGCTTCTCCTTCTACAAGCATCGAGAAGATGCTCGTTTTTCCCACGTACGAAGGCCGCCACACCCTAGCAGTAATGCAGCCTACGAAAAATCTGCAACCTAGATATAGTGCAGCCTGCGGAAATCAGGCATTTCCACACCCTATGTATAGAGAAGCCTACAAAAATCAGGCATCTCCGCACCCTATGTATAGAGTAGTTTGCGGAAATCCTATTTAATAGGGTTTTAACAAAGGAAAATACAACTTCTTTTCTCAGGAAAAGTTCTTCTCCCTTCTTTCTTCAGGAATTCAAGCCACTGACCCTTCTGAAGACAACATATAGGTTTACATAATTAACTGTCATAGGGATGATGAAAATAATGTGTAACAATGTGAGTCAACTGGAAGAGGTGGGTGGCCACCGATATCCACCTGGATCAATCCTCCCTCCTTAGGAATCAATTGTCTCCATTGTGTGGAGTTCCCCAATCAGATGAGGAAACTTCTAGTGAGTTTGTCCCCAGGTGAGCCACTTGCCTTAGTGCAAGAGTTGCCCTGCTTTGAAAAATCAATAAAGATGAAGCTTCTATTGGCGAGTTCCCTTGACCTGTGTGTCCACGATTTGATTAGTGGATGCTTGTTTCATGCAATCAAGGTTGAGCTCTATTGTAATACCCCTAGGCCGAACCCCAACTGTAAATGTAAATATGAATGTACATATCTATATAAGCTGGTGAGTTGTTTATATTAAGCCTTGGAATTAGTTTGGTGCACACATTCCATAGTATTTGCGTACTAAAAGAATAAGTGCACACATTCCATAGTATTTGCGTACTAAAAGAATAAGTGCACACATACTAGGATACTACACGCATCAAATTGAGTGCGCGATCTTGACGCCATAGAGAATTTGTGTATATGTTTATGTTTTTTAGGCTAGTGAGAATGGATACAAAAATGACAGTATGTTTGTATTATAAATGTAAATCACACGTAAATATTAATGAAAAACACATCAATGCGGAAGACCAACCATGTAAAAGAGTATGGGGGGCTAAACAACACTAGTTAGGGAAAGGGGGAATGAAATTTGAGATAAGGGGTTAAGTTAAGTGGGGGCTTAAAAACAAATGCATATTATATTAATATTTCTTAAAGTATAAAACATGGATAATTATTTTATCATAAGTTCTAAGGACAGGGACAAATAGGCCAAGGTAGTTCTCAACATGAAGAGTGTCAAGATGAGAACATGCATACATGTAGTTTGGACTAAGTTCATTTTCCATCATTCCCTCATCATTCCTTAACTCACTCACTCGATGGTTAGCTTAGGAGTTGGATTGAAGAAGCGAGTTTTCAGGCCCGTGGGATATTGAAGATGCGAGTTGTCAGGCCCATGGAATATTAAAGATGTGGGTTGTCATGCCCATGAACAATTCTCTTCAGGTGAGAGAATTGCTGGGAATTGATTTCCCAAAGGTGTCAAACTACAACAACAGGGCTCTGAGACTTCCTTTCCATCCTGTTGTTGAATCCCTAGAAAGGAAGTGGGGAATCTGAGGGATTATTGAGAAGAGAAGGGGCACACTTCCTGGGGTGGAACATGCATGTGGGGAATGAGGGACTATAGGCTGTTAGTTCGAGTTGGCACCTGTGAGTAAGTTTTCCTGTTGTCTGAGATACATCAGCCTGGTTAAGAATTCCTTTACCCAGGTGGAGTTTAGCCCCAACTCGGGGGTGACCCACTACTAAGAGTTATGAGCAGTGTGGTCTAAGGATGGGAGGAACGTGGAAGGTTTGCATGTAGTTGGTGATCTATTTATCAAAGATAAGTGTCAATTGTGTGTTAAATTATGCGTTGCATTATCATTTATGCATTTGTTTTTATGGGGTTTTCCTGTGTATGTTGCATGTGTATTTCTAGTATTATTTTGTATGAATTAGTGTATTTGCAGAGTATTTGTGTGTTTTAATTTGGCATCAAAGTTTGTATTTTTGGTTGGCATAGCCCAGTTGGTTGTTGGGGATGCTACAATGTGGTATCTGAGCCCAATTTTCAAAACTGAGCCTAGATGGGCCGAGTTAGTATAATGTTGAAGCAAAAATTCACAAAGAATTGATTTTGGAGTGGCCAAATTTCAAGTTACAACGTGTCAAAGGCGAAAATCAGAAGAAATTGAGTGGAATTGGGAAAAAGCCCCAATTTATGTTGTTAAATTTGTGGGAATTTGGCCAAGTGATGAAATATTCTTAATTTTAATATCTGTCCTAGCAAATTCAGAACCAGAATTGGTCAAATTAGAAGTTACAGGGAATCCATGACAGATTGAGCGAGATTGGTTGAATAAAATTCTCAATCTGTGAATGAATTTGGGAAACTCGTACCCAGATTGTCAACCAACAACGATTTATAGTTGCAGAGGTTAAATTTGTGTTTGTTGGAGTGAAATTGAACAAATTTCATGGTTGTAGAATGTATGTGGTACAAATTGGGCGAAAATTTTGCAAAAGCTCTAATTCTTGCAGCGAAATTCATGAAGAACTGATGCACAGAAAAATAAAGGTGTGCATGTGTGCGCACTAAAAAAATCGACGATGCACAGTGCAAAGCTTGTGATGTGCACAAAATAATGGTGTGCAGGCGTGCACACTCAAATTGGGCGTTGTGTGGTGCAGATTTGATAAGTCGCGAAAAATAATGGTGCGCGGGTGCGCACACTTAAATTTGGCACTGTGTGGTGCAGAGTTGGTAATGTGCGAAAAATAAGGGCGCGCAGGTGTGCACACTTAAATTTGGCATTTCACAATGCATAGTTGGTAATGAGAGAAAAATAAGGGTGCACGAGTGTGCACACTTAAATTTGGCATTGCGCAGTAAAAAGATGGTAATGCACAAACAATTATGGTGTGTGGGTGTGCACACTTAAATTTGGTGCTACGTAGAGTAAAGCTGGTGAAGCTCGAAAAAATAATAATGCACGGATGTGCGCACTAAATTTTAACACTGCGCGGTGTATATTGGGTGGCACACACATAATATTGGTGCACGCACTGAGTATTGGCAGAGTGCAGAGGAAATGTTTTGGTGCACGCACAATATTGGTGTGCAGTGCGTGCATGTTGAATATTCACACCGCACGAAGGCTTAATTAATGGTACGCGGTGAGTACTGGTGTGCGGTGTGAGAACACTAAACCTTGGCATTGTGCAACGCGGAGGGTGCAATGCACGTGGAATATTAGCATGCGACACAAAAATTGCACATAATAGGTATTAGTGCATGAAATAAAAATTTTGCGCAGTAGATATTGGCACGTGACACAAACGTAGTCCGCACCAAATATTGGTGCGACAAAGAAGTGGTCCACACTAGTTATAAGTGCGTGATGCATGTGCTAACTTATGGCGTTGTTGCACATGCTAAATATGGGTGTACATTTTCAAATTGTTGCGTGCAAAGTCATTTGGATGGTCTAAAACAACAAAAAACCAGTGATTTTCTGCGACATTTTATATTGTGTGAAGGTCATATTTTTGCAGCTCGTTTTTGAGGCCCCAAACAACGTTTTTATCTACCCGAAAACCACAAGTACAAATCGTATCAACGCACATTTTGTTTCTTCAAATCAAATGAAAGAGCTCAGAGAGAGATTTCTGTAAGTTTTAAACCTGTGAAGTAAAGCAATGCATATAGATTCTTAAGAAAAACAGAAATTAATCAATGGCTCATACACATAGTACACATAGATTTATACCGGAAACCCTTAACCCAGAGAAAACCTTTCAACTCTTCATTGTATTAATTTCACCATTCACCATATAATATATATACAATGTTTTTAGGTATTCTGTAGATACCAAAACCCTAATCCCTTAATCCAGGATTAATTTAGAAAACCGCTAAAAAATAGCAAAATCCGCTAAAAATAGCAAATACCGCCCAAAAAAATAAAATTTCGGGGCACTACCCCGAACGCTGCACGTAACCAGGGGGGCCATACCTACCCCCCCCCTGGGACCCCTCTAGGAAGCACCCGATATACATGACACAAAGAACATTAGTAGAGGGATTATTAGACGTAATTGTAGAATCTGACGCACCCACACACACACACACACAAAGAATATAACACATACCCAATATTCTCCCACTTGTTGCTTTCTTTGCATCTAGGGGTCCTCACGATTATATAGTCAACAATCCATGGAAAAAATTCCCATTGTTACTCTACACCAGAAGAACTTTTCTGTGCTCACAGACTTTGTCAATGAATCTACACCATTCTTCAAAGTGTCAACCTTTTCCAACAACACCTTCTTTTCTTCAACCATGTCTCTCACAAAGTGATATTAAACATCAATATGATTTGTCTTCGAATGATAAGTTGGGTTCTTTGCTAGGAATATTTCACTATGAATGTCGCAATCTAATCTTATTGCTTGTTGTACCAACCCAATACCTAAACACAATCTATGTAACCATGCTTCTTCCTTGCTCGCATGAGTGGATGCCATGCATTCAACTTCTGTAGTTGAGAGTGACACTACAACCTGTCTTTTTCTCATCCAACTGATTTCTCCTCCAAATAGGTTAAACACATACCCACTTTTAGATCTTCTGCGATCTAGATCTCCAGCCCAGTCCGCATCAACAAATCCATGTATGTCCACCACTCTGTCCAATCCTAGTCTTCGTTGGTAGCAAAATCCATAACTGGTAGTGCCACGAAGATACCTGAAGACCCTCTTTACTGTTGTTCAATGCTCCTTCCCTGGTTTTGACATATACCTGCTCAAAACTCCCACTGCATGTGAAATGTTCGGTCTAGTACAAAACATTGCATACATCAAACTACCAACTGCACTGGCATATAGAACAGGGGACATGTCCTCTTCTTCTTCCTATGTCCTGGGACACTGATCTGCAAATAAATTTACACCTATAGGAATAGGAACCTTGATCGGTTTACTTCCATGCATATTAAACCTCTATAATATCGTCTCAACATATTTTCTCTAATTCAACCATAGTTTCTTGTTTTCACAATCTCTTTTAATCTCCATTCCCAGAATGAAGTTAGCAGCACCGAGATCCTTCATGTCAAATTTGGAGGATAGCTGCGATTTCACCTCCTTGATAACATCCATGTTATTTCCTACCAGCAACATGTCATCAACATACACCACTACATAAATGAAGTGATTACCAACCTGCTTGGAATATACACAGTGATCAACCCTTCTTCTCACAAATTCCAATCCAAGGATGTATGTGTCAAAATTTTGGTACAACATCCTAGGTGATTGCTTCAGACCATATAGTGACTTCTTTAGCTTACAGACCAACTCTTTATTTCCCTTCACTACAAATCCTTCTGGCTGCTTCATGTAGATTTCTTCTTCTAGATCCCCATGTAGGAGTATTGTCTTCACATCCATTTGTTCCACTTCAAGATCAAAAGAAACAACAATAGATAAAATAAATCTAATATAAGTTAACTTAGCAACAGGAGAAAAAATCTCACCAAAGTCAATTCCCTCTACCTGGGAATAACCTTTTGCTACTAACCAAGCTTTGTATTTCTCCACTTTTCCTTTTGCATTAAACTTCTTCTTAAACAACCATTTTCTACCAACATATTTTCTTCCAGTTGGAAACTCAACTATATCCCATGCCTCATTCTTATCCAAGGGATCCATTTCTTCAACCATGGCCTTCTTCCAGAGTTTACTATCCTTTGAATTCACTGATTCCCTGACAGTTCTGGGATAATCATCAGTAATAAATAAAACACAATTGGAATGGAAATTAGGTGGACTATACCTTTCTTCTTTCCTTCTTTCTCTCATTGGTCTCCTCAATACTGGGATACGAGGTTCTTCTTCTTCTTCTTATTCAGATGATTCAGATTTTTCATTATCCAACTCAAGCTCTATTTTGTTAGGTTCTTCTGGCCTTGGTAGGAATTCTTGTTTGGAAACATTGTTTACCTCTTTGAAAACAACATCTTGAATATAAATAGTCTTCTTGATTTATGGGTTCCAAAGTTTATAACCTTTCACACCATCTTTATAACCAATAAAGATACACTTTTCATCCTTTTTATCCATCTTACTCCTATTTTCTATTGGAACATGTACAGAAGCATCACAACCAAAAAATCTAAGATGTTCAAAAGATGGTTTCTTTCCAGTCCATACCTTGTGTGGATTTTCATCATCCAATGTTGATGAGGGTGATCGATTGACTAGGTAACATGTTGTACCCACTGCCTCTGCCCATAATTCTTGTCCTAACTTGGCACCGCTGAGCATGCTCCTTGCTTTTTCCATCAGTGTCTTGTTCATCCTTTCTGCAACTCCATTTTTTGAGGTATGTATGGAGTAGTCTTCTGCCATGCTATACTAAACTTCTTACATAAATCTTCGAATTCATTTCCACATAATTCTCCACCATTATCTGTCCTCAATAACTTTATTTTCTTCTTTGTCTGATTTTCTACCAGAGCCTTAAACTCTTTAAATTTATCAAATACCTCAGATTTATTTCTAAGAAAATAAATCCATGTGTTCCTTGAGAAATCTTCTATGAATGAAACATAATACACAGATTTACCTAGTGATGGAACATGCACATGTCCAAACACATCATTGTATATCAAATCTAAGATCCCCTTTGCTCTTGTGGCACCAGATGGGAATCTTACTCGATTCTGTTTACCATATATGCAATGTTCACAGAAATCAAAATCCAGAGTGCAATTAGAAATACCTTCAACCATACCTTTACTGTGTAGTGTTCGAAGGCCCTTTTCACCAATATGCCCCAGTCTTTGATGCCACAACACGGTCTTCTTTCCAGGGACAATATTGGTCTTGTCTTCTTTATTTTTCTGTTTAGGGACAACAGAACTGTTACACACATTAGTATAAGTTATTCCCAACAACTTGTACAAATTTCCACACCGAACTCCCCTCATCAACACCATTGCTCCTCGTACCATATTGCAAGTTCCCTTTCCCAATATAGTATCCACTCCTGCATCATCCAACTTGCTTACATATATTAGGCTCCTGGCTAGTTTTGGAATGTGCAGAACCCCAGGGAGAGTTCTAATCCTTCCATCTTTTAGAAACAACTTATCCCTTCCACGTCCCATGATTTTGGTTGTCGATTCATCTCCTAGGAATACATCACCACCATCGTATTTTTCATATTCAAAGAGATACTCCCTATGAGGAGTCATATGGTATGACACACCTGAGTTGATCAACCGTAGATCATGGTCTGCATGTGTACCCGTAGATTCCAGGTAAACATCACCTCCTTCTTCAGTGAAGTTTTTCACCTCTATGGAAGAGGTACTATCAGATCCCTTTGGTTTATCAACCTTCTTAGACTTGCAATATTTCTTATAATGCCCTGTTTTACCACACTTCCAACATTTAATCAAATATTTTCATGGAGTCTTAGATCTACCGGTAGATTTAGATCTCCCCCCCCGAAGACTTATCGGGATTCCTGTCTTGGGTACGCCCTCTTACAAATAAAGCATATGTGCTATGACCATCCATTCTTTTCTGCCTCATCTCTTTAGATAACAAGGATGCAACTAAATTCTCATACTTCAATGTAGATTGAGTGGTACTACCAATTGCTACAACCAGATTATCCCAAGAGTCTGACAAATAACATAACAAAGTGATGCACTTATCTTCTTCTGCAATCGTAATATTAATAGAGACAAGTTGACTTACCAGAGTATTAAAGGCATTTAGATGTTCTGTCACAGAATCTCCATCTTCCATCCTAAGATGATACAACTTCTTCGAAGAAACAACTTGTTTACCAGGGACTTTGATTAATACAATTTCCCTAACTTATCCTATAGTTCCTTGGTTGTAGATTCTCCCAAGACATTCAACAACACCGAATCTTCCAGGCAGAGTTGAATAATACTCCTTGCTCTTCTGTCCAACTTCTCCCAATCTTCCTTAGACATACCAGTAGGTGGTGTACTAGTAGTTTGTGTACTAGTAGGTTGTGTACCAATCGACTATGTACTAGTAGGCTATGTACCAATATGATGTGTACCAGGATCCACAACGATCCATTGTTCGTTGTCTACAAGAAGGTCCTCCATATTGAGCTTCCATAGCTCAAAGTTTTTACCTTTGAACTTCTCTATCTCGATTCTAGAAGAGCTCGCCATTCCTCTTTCTACACTTGAATCACCACTACAAAATCTCCCACTAAACCTAGGTTTATCACAGACCCAAGATAAACTTGATTTATCAAGACCGAGCCAAATCCTCAGCAACAAAGGCATCCCTATGAAGCCAAAAATGAGCTCTGTTACCACATGTAAGTTTTAAACCTGTGAAGTAAAGCAATGCATATAGATTCTTAAAAATAAATAAATTAATCAATGGCTCATACACATAGTACACAGATATTTATACCAGAAACCCTTAACCGGGAGAAAACCTTGCAACTCTTCATTGTATTAATTTCACCATTCACCATACAATATATATACAATGTTTTTAGGTATTCCGTAGATACCAAAACCCTAATCCCTTAATTCAAGATTAATTTAGAAAACCACTAAAAAATAGAAAAATCCGCTAAAAATAGCAAATACTGCCCCCGCCCCCCGAAAAAAAAAAATTGGGGTGCTACCTCGAACATTGCACGTAACCAGGGGGGGGAATACCTGGCCCCACCTAGGAAGATCCCGACGTACATGACACAAAGAGAACTACTAGAGGGATCGTCATACGCACTTGTCGAATTTGATGTGCCCACACATACACATGCAAAGAATATAACACACACCCAACACTTTCTAATGGTGTAAACCATCCGTCAAACAAAGATTTTATGAGGAAGTTATAGGTCAAACAATGGAGGGTAATTTTTAAGACCCAATTAATTTTTGAGGGCCATAACATTCTGCTCTAGAATCAAATTAAGGCACAAGAGAAATCTATGGAAATATCCTGAACTATATAATACATTCATGGAGCTAAATTTAAATTTTGGGCATGTTAAAAATGTTTAAGAGGGCATAGATGGTACATGTAGCACTCAAGTCCAAAAACACTAATTGGCCTAAAACTTCAGTAGGTTATATCTAGCAGCCCATAACCCAAAAAGAGGTGAAATTTGGAAAAACTGTCCAGAATATGTATATGAAGAAACCCAATTGGGCTCCTACCAAAAATCCAATGGAGCAGGTGCAAAATGCATAATTACAGTTCAGATTTGCACCTAGTTGAAGTATGAATAGAAGAATTAATGGACAATTTTCAAATGACCATAGTTTTCTGCTCAATACTCAGAATTGAGCACGAAAGTAAGCATTGGAAAGGTATTGGAAAGTAGAGTATAAATATTCACCCAAAAAATTGATCTGGGAAGCCAATTTTACAAGAATTCAGAAGAAATAATTATGAGGCATTATTGAACCAGAATTGTACTTAATTTCATGAAATTGTTAAATTATTTATCTTAACAAGTTTTGTTGGCTGCACACATTTTGCAAAGTTAACAACAATTATATAATAACATGATCAACACAGAGTTTGGAATCATGGAAGATTCATAGGGGGATTACAACCATGAAGATGAGATCATAGGGATGTATGTCAATATAGACAATGAAGGTACAAATTCAAATGAACATGGAGAAGGCAAGGAAGAAAGCATGAACTTGGTAGAGACCATAAAAATCTTTCAAAAGAATGTTCAAAGTTATAAAGATGGTAATGAGAGGCTTATGAAATCCAAGGAGCAACATGAGGACTTCAACATAACGTTAATGAAAATCTTGGAAAAAATATAAAAGAAGATGGACAAGGAGAATGACTCAAGAAAATCAAGAAGTCATAGGTCTCATGATGAGAGGAGAAGAACAAGAAGTGTTCGAATAAATCACCATCACTCCCTAAGGCATTCCACTAGGAGAGCACATAGTAGTTCAATTCCATCCCGTGTATAAATACAGGTATGGGGTATGGGGTGGATGAGATACAGGTAGAAATGAAAAAATCAAGCCTCTTACATTTGATGGTGAGCACAAGAAAGATGAGGATGCAGAGACATGGATGTTAGGCATGAGAAAGTATTTGCAATTGCATAATTACTCTTCACACACAGAAGATAGAATTTCCATCTATTGGCTCAAGGAAAAAGCATCAATGTGGTGGGACCAATTTGTGCAGGTGCAACACATTGATGATACAAATGTTACTTGGAGGGAATTCAAGAGGTATTTTCAAAAGAAATACTTGAATAAGCGATATTATGAAAAGAAAATGAAGGCATTCTTTGAAATCAAGCTTGGGAGTATGACCTTAAATGAATATGAAAGGAGGTTTTTAGAGCTATTGAAGTATGTTTCTTTCATCAAGGATGAGCCGGTTAATATCCAGAGGTATTTGAGTTGGCCACCATAATTTATCAATGACAAGATACAATATGATGATCCCAAAACATTGGAGGAAACCATAAGGCAAGCTAAATGCCTTTGTGATCAAAATAAAGGAATGCCAACTTTCCAAAAATATTGGGAGGATAAGAACAAAAGAAAGATGGAACAAAGGAAGAAGGGGAATAAGCCACCATTCTTCATAAAAAATTCCCAGGGACAACCATCTTCTAAAGGACCTAGAATGATTGAGACAATGGGGAAAAGACCAAGGCAACCACCTATTCAATGTTGGG
Source organism: Picea engelmannii (assembly GCA_009831015.1). NCBI lineage: Eukaryota > Viridiplantae > Streptophyta > Pinopsida > Pinales > Pinaceae > Picea > Picea engelmannii. The sequence continues at coordinate 350,300 of ML787316.1, forward strand.
GTTGTGGGGGAGATCATATGTACAGAGATTGTCCTCACAGAGGTGAAAATGTTAGGACTGTTCACAATGTACAACAAGATGATAAAGTGGACGACATGGTCAGAAATGTACCTAGGATATACGCAACCCTGGACAAAAAAAAAGATGAGTTTCAGTCACATATGATTGAAGTGGAAGGTAAGATCAATAACCAAACCATTGCTATTTTAATTGATTTAGAGCTAGTCATAGTTATATAGATCCTAATATGGTGGAAAGATTTCATTTGCTAATGAGTAATCTTGGAAAATCTTGGTTGGTGCATCTGGTTACCATAGCTAAAAGAAAAATTAATGAGATGGTTAAGGCATGTCCAATGGACATGAATGGACTGAGCACTAGGGAAGATTTGAACATCATACCTTTAGGTTCCTATGACTTCCTAATTGGTATGAATTGGTGTTGGGCTCTAAAGATGTCCTAAAAACAAACTTAGTTTAACATTAATTTATCAACCCGAGGATTCGTCTTTTATTTTAAGAATATCGACAAAGTCTATGCAGATAGTTATAAAGGTCAAAATTGTGTAGCTAAATCAAATCTGAGTTTATCAATGATCCAATTCCTCACACATTCATTCTGAAACTAAGAATTCACTTAACATAATTGTAATCTAATCTAAAACATGCTTGTGAATTAAAGGCATTAACCAAATTGTTGAATTCATCTAGCTAAGAAACATGAATTGAATCTATAGAAATGCTTAATAAACCGATCTATCAATGACCATCTAACCTGCTGGAAAGAACACCTAAGTACTGTAAAATTAATAAGGAACAACAAATGTAACTTTAAGCGAAAGGGACAAAAAATGTAACTTTAAGCGAAAGGGATAGAAAATGTAACTTTAAGCGAAAGTAACAACAAATGCTAATTTAATAAAAGGGACAACGTATGCGAAAATGAGAGGAACTGTCGATCAAAAAACTACAACAATGAGAAATGGAACAATAATCGATAGAATTAAAATGAAACACTTATCCTTTGTAAACAAATAGCATAACTAATTTATGAAAACATTAACACACTCACACATTTATCTTTAACTGTTGCAAAGAGATTTAAATCATAGAGCTAAAATCAAATTGATACGATTATAGATTGAGACAATAACTCCTTCCGAATGGGCCCACGGTCTTCAGAAGCACTGCTACTAGAAACTCAATATGCAAAGATATTAAAAATGCTCAAAGCTTCTATTAATTCCATAACTGGTACAACATTTACAATAGACCGTCTGGACAGAGCAATTTAGAAATCCGAATGCTTGGATAAATTTCTTCTATATCTTTCTATATGATTCATTTCCCTCTATATATTACAATGATATGGTAAATTAAGCTATCCTGAGGATCGAGAGATCCTCAGGATTGCTTTTACTATTTATAAAGATTAAAAAATAGAGAATCAATCTTCCTCAAAACTGCTTTGCACATGATTCCCTTGATCTCCAATAATCTGCGCTTCATAATATTTGAGTTTAACCATATTTGTCCATTCCTGCAATAAAGTCAAACAATTCAAATCGAATATTACTTAATAACATTTCTAGAAGTCTTTTTAATCATTTTATTTCCTAATTATCTCTAATTAATATAAAAGTCAATCAAGGTTATATCATAAACCATGGTGATAAGAAGGATATTTGTACCTTTTTCTTGACTCAACATACCCCCCATATTACCTTCTTGCATGTCCTTATGCAAGCTAATATCTTACATGTAAATCAATGATGTTGTAAGGAGGAGAGGTTGGTTCACCAAGTTTCTTGAACCCATTCTTACTTATGATTTCTTCAAAAGCAACTTCTTCTCTCTTCCTATTAATTTGATAATCCCTTTGATAACCCTATAGAGGAAATAAAATAATAGGAGTACTATATATGCACCCAATCCAGGCAGGTCCTTCATCCTGGATCATTCTGGTATACCTTTCCACCCTGAAGGTGGCTGCATGAAATTTTTTGAAGCCAAAGGTTTCCCTACTCTTGACTTCATTTGGGGAGGCATCCCATCTTAGTTTGGAAGCAGCAAGAGCTTCTTCTTTGAGCCTCCTAAAATATGGTAGAACTGAATGTATAACCTTTCGGTGGATAAGAGCTACAGAGTCTACAACCCCCTCCCTCTTCATGAATGTTCTGTGTTGCATGATGGCTGTGAAGGATTTGGGAGGTTCCCCTATGATCCAAAGGTCTAGCATAGTCTCCCTTTTCATGAAGGTCTTGTGTGCTTTAGCCCACTTGGTTTGGTTTTTGGTAAAAGACAAGAATGCTTGGAACTGTATGCCCCCAATAAAAGGACTAGGGTTCTCTTTTCAGTTTTCTTCCAAGATAAAGTTGTGGAGGTATAGCTTACACAGAAAGTATTGCACTTTTTCTTCTTGTTCTCTAAAGCATGAAACAAAATAAAAAATAGTGGTGAACTTAATTGGTTTACTTGATCTAATAGATTTTACCCTCAACAACAAATAATGCTCCAATAAAAATAAGGTGTAATTAGTAGCAGGAGCCTTGCAATATACTGCATCAGTATAGACAGAGAAAATTTCTTTGATTTGCTCCAAATATTTTTCTAACTGGCCCTATACTTTCTTCACCTTCCCTCGAGCTCTGCTTAACTCATCAAAAGTCTCATTTTTTGTTGCTGACATGGATTTAAGTTGTTTGACAACTTCTTGATGCTTTTCCATGGTTACCGTCTCACTCGTGCACTGAGTTAGGGTCTGTTTGGTTTGCACCAGCTCTACCTCCAACCTGTCAATAATGGCACTCTATTCAGGAGACTGAAATTCTTCCTCAATATGAACAATTGTCTCTTTTGTGGCTGGGGAATCTGTTTGGGTCTCTGCATCAATTGTCTTTAAATGAGCAGGAAAATTTGTAGGAAGCACTTCCTCAGGTTGGGCAGTTGTTTCTTCTGTTGTTGGAATCTCTGTTTGAGTTCCCATTTCCGGTGTTTCCAAAAGAATGACTTCTTCATTTTGAACAACTGCTCACTTTGCTGCTAGAATCTCTATTTGAGCTTCCATCTCTACTGTTTCTTCAGGGGCATGCAACTCTGTCTGTGTTCCAAGATAACTTGTATGGACTGTCCTCCTAAGAAGTGGGTTCCTTCCCTATGTTCTAGGTCTTTTGGATTTCTTTCTTTCATAGGCCTTATCAACTTGCTCCAATTGTTTCCTTAATTCTTTAATTATTTCCATGAGTCTACCAACTTTCTGATTTAGTACTTTAATTTTTTTAACCCTTCTCCTCAACAAATTGTTTTCCTGTTTCAATTTTTTGATTTTATTGTGGCCTTTGCCTGCTGTTTTCTGTTTATGGGGGATGTTATGGTTTTCCTCACCTTGATTAGCCAATGACTGTTCCTATGTTTCTTATGTGTGCTATGTCTGTTCTACAAGGATGTTTACCTCAGTGTGAGGTTCTTATTGTTCTGTATCTTCGGGGAATGGCATCTCTATGTCAGGGAGGTCCAAGGTAGGGTTTGAAGAGGAAGTTGGTGCTTGGTGTTCTTCATACCTTCTTGTGTCTTTGGTGACTGATGTCACTAAGTTCCCTAATACTTGGGCCATCTCTACCTCATAACTTTTGAAGAACTGTTATGTAAGGCTTTCAAGTGATGGTTGTGTATTTCCCTGAGTGTTTTCCTATAAAGTCTGTTCCGTTTGTTCAATTTCCTGAGTATTTTTTTGTGAGGGCTATTCTGTCTATATAGCTTCCTGGGTTTCTTCAGATTGTGCTATCCTTTTACTTCTTCTTGTCTTCTCAGTGGGGGTTTTAGGAACATCACTTGTTCTTTTTCTTTTCTTGTTTGATGTTTATGCCTGTGTGGTCTGAATTTCTTCCAGCTGGATGGGGTCTGCCTCAATTTCAGGCTGGGGTAATGGGACTTCCATTTGGGCACTATCTCCTCCTTCCCAAGCTGTCTCAATTTCAGGCTGGGGTAATGGAATTTCCATTCGGGCGCTATCTCCCCCTTCTTGTTCTGCCTCAATTCCCTGTGGGGTTATTCATGGTGTAATTCAGGTTGTTCCTTTTGTAGAGGCCTATCGGCCTCAATTAGATCACCCCAAGTTATTTGAGTTTGGATTAGGGCCCTGTTTACTATTAGCTTTACTAGTCCATGGTGACTAATTATAGTGACATGATCTTTAGCCTTCTGAGTTGTTGCAACAACTTCATGTAACATGGTATTTAGAAAAAATGGTAAATTGATTACTAACCTCTGTTTGAGTGCTGCTAACAATTTGAGGTGGCGCAACCACACCACATAATACCTCCCATCATAGGTGATATACCTTTGTATAACTCCTTCCAGCTCCCTCCATGGCTCGTTGAGAGAAGTGGGGTTGAGTCCCTTCCCCTTTTTATCGAGTTCTTCTCTAGGTTCTACGAAACATTCCACGACCTCCTTGAGCGTTGTATACTTCTCGTTCCACTGTATGCCTATGTTGGGGAGGCCTATAAATTCTGCTATAATTTCCTCAGTGACCAGAATTTGTATGTCTCGGACCATGGAGACTCCTCCTTACAAGTTATGGAAAAATGCGAGCGTGATATTCATGTCATATCCTTGCAACCTGTTGAACTACTCTGTCCACCCCAGAAGGTGTAAAATTGCTCTTGCTTTCTCGATTACCTGCAGTAATGTGGGCTCTTGGCATACACTTCGGCCAGCCATGTTTTTTGTGAGCAGATGAGGACGTCTATTGTTCCTTGCTGCAACTTAGTTTAGCCAGATTTGGAAGAAATATTACCAGAAATAGCAAATATCATAAAACAACAAGTGTATAAAAATGTGATTTTTCCCACTTATTACAATCATTATGATCTATCGGTAATTGTGCAGAATATTTTCCCCCTCACAAATGGAAAGGTCGACCTCGATCGTCAAAATGTACGAGTGTGATAATGGAAGGTAGTTCAGGTGAGGTGTGATTACTATGCCACTTCCGCCGCTGGAAAAACAATCATTAATAACTTTCAAAAAGCACTTTAATGGTACTTATGAACAATCATCACTTTGTGTGGGAAATTCGAATTGACATACCTATGTTCAAAAAACGTTTAAATGAAAAGCTTCCGAACAATTTTTAAATTTGTTCACGTATTTTAGTATTGTTCCACATATCATAATGTTGTAACTCTCCCTTGTTATTGGATATAAACGGAATGACAACCTCATTTTTAGGAAAGGAAATCTAGGAACACACAAAAAAAATGGTGTATTAAAGATAAACTATGATACCATAGGCAGAGCCATTGCTGCCAGCATGCATCCATAGCCTCGACAGGGTTTCCTTTTAACCCATAGATGAGCCTGTATCCTCAATAAATAATTTGAATTGTATTTTCCCAAAAATACCACTATCCTAGTTTGGTAGCCAGATAACGATAATGCCACTCACTAGATCGTAACCTAAGTGAACAAGTCAGCTCGTGATGAGACCTCTTGTCCTTTGACGAAAAAAGAGACAAAGGCCATTGCCCTGGTGTGGTAGACATAGTGGGAATTTCACTTATGTTATTATATTATGACCGTGGTAGGTTGGCTCATGATGAGACCCCCTATCCTTTGTGAGAGAAGTTTATTACTTATATTTTTAATTTTTTTTAGGCTCTATTAAGGGGGGCTCATCTACTCCTTAAGAGCAAGGGATGGCGTAATAAGTGTAAGAATGCCAAGTAAAATGTGCTTTAGACTCCTTATTATGATATGAAGGAAAATTATCATTCAAGTATATGTATATATATACGGGAAAGAAACGAATTATGGTGGTTAGAGATTATGAACAATATTTGATATAATTCAGAGGAATTAATCCAAAAACAATTCGATAAGGTATGCTAGATAGTCCACACAAAAAATGAAAAATCGTTAGAAGTGGTGCTGATGAAAATTAATTGGTGAAGGTGATGCAAGAGCATCGTAAGAAAGCCATCAAAGCAAGCGCAAAAACAAAGGACAAATGGAAATACACCAGCATGCATTTTGAGAATGTTTTGAATTTGAAAGATGAAGCATTAATTTAATATCTGGGAGGATGTATTGGCATTTATGTTTTGAAGATTGTAAAACAGATCTTGAGCTTTGCTCTCATCTGTCGAATATGGAGGCATTTAATTGTAATGAATGTAAAGTAGTTGTAGCTTTTAATTTCGATTAAATAGCTTAGAGTGTAGGAGGGAAAACTCTAGAAAGCTCCCTCACATGTATTGGATGAGGGATTATTCTCTCATTTTAATTGTAAGTTGTAGAGAAGGAGAATATGAGAGCAAAGGAGAACCGAGATTGTAGAAGTGGTATAAGAAGATAGCTATTGCTATAGAACCCATGTACATAGACACTAGAATTAATATAAGAATGCTTTGATTCCATCTCATGGTGTATCATGGTCACTGTTTGCATCTATTGAATGGTATGTTTACAGTCGGTTCATATTCTCTGTTATGCATTCTGTTTCAATGCTATGTGTATGTATGCTCTTGATTTCATGATGAATGTATGAAGTCTATGAGAGAGGAATTATAAGTTTCAATTATTTCTCTTCCTGAGAATTCCTGCAAGGAGTGCAGTGAAAATCCGCAAAGAGTGTGTTGACGGGATTCTGAGTTTCATCTCAAAAAGAGAAGCTTAGGAGAGATACCATTGTCCTCATACTAGCAGAAGTGCAGGTAAAACACAGAGCCATGCAAGGTGTGTGCAGGCTGGCTGAAGTTTTAGATTAATCCAACCAAGGAGGAAGGTTGAGGAACTATTGTTACAAGGAGTGCATAGAGTTGGAAGTGTTAACTAACCCGAGGTTATTGTGAATGCTACAAGGAGTTCACGCAAGAATCCTTTTAAAACCATGAGTTTTCCACAGAACAAAGCTCAGGAAGGATAGAGATTTGGAAGGATTTTGAAGGGAGGACAAGGTCTAGAGTCGCCTCGCAGAAAGTTAAGTCCAGGAGGAAGAGACGCCAAGTATTTGGACATAAGTCTTTGAGAAGTCTGAACAGACGGTTGAAATTCTCAAAGGAATAATCACCGAAGTTTCATGGACCGTTGGATCTTGCAGACCAGTGGAAGGGTTAGGGCTGAGTGTCTTTCAACACTCACAAGCTCAGAAGGAGTACTGGTCATTAGATCTGGATCAATAGGAGTCGTTGATCTACCACTTTGAATTTCGACGTTTTAGAATTCGGGAGTGTGGTGAACATCGTGACGCAAAATCCCGATTTGAGAAATCCCGAAAGGATTTGGACCGTTAGATCATAGGAGGATCTAGACCGTCGATACGCAACAAAGAAGTCACGAGTTTGGACTTTGGGGAAACCAAGGAGAGTTATATCGTGAACTCACGAGTCGTGAAATCTCGATGCGCTCGGAGGTGGACTCCAGGATGTGACTGAGGTCATATAGTTGAAAGGTTAAGGGAGGAGCTAGTGAACCGTCAACCCATTTCAGGTTTCGAGGATTGAAGGATTCAGAGAGACTCATATCATAAATCATGATTTCGCAAAACCCAAATACCTTTTCGAGCAACGACTGTGGTCATATTGGTTGGTCATGTGGGTAAGAGTTTGCGTCTAGTGCTTGTTCGCACAGGCGCAACTCCTAAAAGAAGGACCTATGGAAACACTTGTGTGTTTAATATTCTTGTGGGGAATCAAAGAGTCAATCAAAATCAAAGGGGAGATTAAGAATGATCCTTAGACTGGGAGGAGGTCAAGAAGAACTTGTTGAGGTAGGGTTCCTGTGCCAGGTGGTATCAAAGCTAACAAGTTTTATTTTCTGTAGAGGGAAGACATGGGACAATTTTGATTTGAATTCTGCATGGAAAAAATCTGAACAATGCCGCCCATAAGACATCAAGACATACTAGTGCCCGATCTAGCAGTGGAAATTGAAATGAGAGAACTTCGTGCTCGACTACATGATATGGAGACAACACAAAAATGAACAGCTGATGCTGGAGATGTCAGTGAATCCGAGGGTGAAAAAGAAACAAGACCCGATGAAGAAGAAGTTGTAGTTGAAGATGCTATATAAGAATGTCTATTCAGGGCCATTGCAAGAATAGGTGCTAGAGAAAAGATGGACATTCCGATGTATGAAGGCAACTTAGAAGTTAAGGAGATACTAGATTTGTTTAGAGCTCTATATAAGTACTTAAATTATGAATATACCGAAGATGATAAAAAAGTAAAACATGTTGTCATTAGACTTAAAGGGAATGCAACACTGTGGTGGGATGAACTACAGGCTGACAAGCATTGCAAAGGAAAACAAAGAATCAAAAGCTGAGATAGGATGGTTGCAAATATGAAAGCCAAGTTTATACCCAAAGATTACCAAATCAATCTGTTTCGAAGAATGCAGAATTTGAGATAGAAAGGGATGACAATGAAGGAATACACTGAAGAGTTCTACACGATAAAGATTAGAGCTAGTCATCGTGAGAGGGATGATGAAAAGGTCTCCAGATACATGAATGGTATGATATATGACATTCAAGATGAGATGAGCATGGTAACAATCATGAATGTGGAAGATGCTTATCAAATGGATTTAAAGGCAAAAGAAAAATTGGCCCGAAAGAAAGGTCAAAGAGGCAGAGGTAGAAGTCAGAGTCGAGGCAAAGAAATTTCCCAAGATAGAGTACAGAAGCCCAAGGATGAAGAAAAGAAACCTCATACTCACCCTGAAAGAGGAGGAAGTTCACAGGGAAGACAATATGCTAATAGGAACACTTTTCCTCAAGCAATAGGAAGAGGAAGAGGCAGAGGAGGTGAAATAAAGTGTTTTTTTGTGGAAAGATCGGACACAAATATTTTGAATGCCCCGATAGAAAAAGAGATGGAGGAGGTGAATCTCACATTTCATAGGTGCAAAGGCGAAATGTTGAGGCAGAAGATGCAGAAGGCGGAAGATCCTTAATGATGAGGAAAATTCTCTCAAAGACAGAGGAAGAGGTCGAGAATCCAGTCCAGAGAAACAGTTTGTTCAGAACTACTTGCAAGACCAAGGATAGGGTATGCAAGGTGATAGTGGACAGTGGAAGCACAGATAATCTAGTATCCATAGAAATGGTGGAGAAGCTAGAATTGGAGATAGTTGCACATCCAAGCCCATACAGAGTCTCATGGTTGCAAAAGGGACATCATGTAACTGTCACTAACCAATGTTTATTTGAATTTAAGATAGGGGTTTATAGAGATGATATTTTATGTGATGTTATTCCCATGGATGTCTGTCATATTTTGTTGGGGAGACCATGGTAATATGAAATTTTTTTTGTTCATGATGGAAGAAAGAACACATACACCTTGGAGAAGAATGGTAGGATGCATATGTTGCTGCCAAATGAAGACAAGAAGGTGAAAGCAGAAGCAAACAATACTATACTTCTCATGAGTGGGAAGGAACTTCTGGATGAAGTCAAGAAAGATGAAGACATGCAGTTTGTTGTGGTAAGAAAACCTAGAGTCGTTTTGACCAATACTTCGATAGATGATCTACCAGAGGAAGTTCAAGAACTGCTAGAGAATTTTTCTGATATAGTGGTGGACGATTTAACTTGTTCATTTCTACCCATCAGGAGTATAAGCCATCACATTGACCTCATACCAAGAGTGATTTTACCAAACAAAGAAACGTACATATTGACACCGTAGGAAAATGAAGAAGTCAAGAAGCAAGTACAAGATTTGATGGACAAAGGGTTAATCGGGGAAAGATTGAGTCCATGCATTGTACCAACAGTGCTAATTCCAAATAAATATGGTGGATGGAGGATGTGTACATTTTCGAGGGCTATAAACAAAATCACCATCAGGTACATATTTCCTTTACCAAGGATGGATAACTTGATGGATTGCTTGAGTGGAGCAAATTTTTTCTCAAAAATTGATTTGAAAAGTGGATATCATTAGATTAGAATGAGAGAAGGTGATGAATGGAAGAAAACATTCAAAATGAATGAAAGATTGTATGAATTGCTTTTCATGTCATCTGGTTTGACGAATGCACCAAGTACTTTCATGAGATTAATGAATGAAGTCTTGAAGGATTTCATTGGAAAGTTTGTAATCATACATCTTGATGATATAATGATCTTTAGTAAGACCGAGGAGGAACATTTGAGACACCTAACTCTAGTGATGAGGAGGTTGCAGCAAGAGAAGTTGCTGATAAATTTGAAGAAGTCATCTTTCATGAAGAGAGAACTCATTTATTTGGGGTTCGTGATCTCTTCGAATGAGTTAAAGATGGATCCTAAGAAAGTAAAAGAAATCAGAGATTGGCCATCGACAAGGAATATCTTTGAAGTCATAAGCTTCCATGGATTAGCCAGTTTTTACAGGAAATTCATCAGAAATTTTAGTGGGATTAGTGCACCAATGATGGACACAGTCAAGAAAAGACATAAATCTTTTCATTGGACAGAGGAAGCAGAGAAAGATTTCAAGTTACTGAAGGAGAAGATAATTGAACAACCAATTTAGGTTTTGCCAGACTTCAGTAAAACATTTAAAGTCAGATTTGACGCAAGTGGATTCGTGATTGGAGCAGTCTTAAGTCAAGACAATAGGCCGATTGCATACTTCAGTGAGAATTTGAAGGAGGCCAAGATGAAATATTCCACATATGATAAAGAGTTTTATGCAATCATACATGCACTGAATAAATGGAGACATTACTTGGTTCCGAAAGAGTTTGTCCTATATAGTTATAACCATGCTTTTCAATTCATAACTCGACAGGAGAAATTGAACCAGAAACATGCGAAGTGGGTTAAATTCATGCAAAACTTTACTTTTGTTATAAAGCACATTTCTGGAACTGCTAACAAGGTTGTTGATGCGTTGAGCAGGAAATGTTTGATTCTGGAGGAGTTTCATGTGAAGACCTTAGGTTTTGATAACCTTAAGGATATGTACAAAGATGATTCAGATTTCAAGGTCGCCTATGAAGAATGTGAGAATCCTATTCTGAGAGACAAAAGCCAATGGATTGAATAGTTAATCCAGGATGGATTATTGTTCAAAGGAAATCAATTGTGTATTCTGAAGGGTTCTATGAGAGAGAATATTCTAAAGGAAAAGCATAGTGGGGGATTGGATGGACATTTCGGCCATGAAAAAACATTTTCACAACTGAACAATATATATTATTGGCCGGGGATGAGGACATATGTCAAGCAGTTTGTCAACAAATATAGAATTTTCCAGCACGCAAAAGGGAAAAGACATAATACAGGATTGTATCAACCATTGCCAATACCGGAGAGGTCGTGGGATGTGGTAAGCATGGATTTTGTGTTAGGACTGTCGAGGACACAAAGAGGTTGTGATTCCATATTCGTGGTAGTCGACAGATTCTAAAAAATGGCACATTTCATTCCATGTCAGAAAACCAGTGATGAAACACACATTGCAAACCTATTTTTCAAAGAAGTTGTTAGACTTCATGGCTTACCCAAGAGTATTGTTTCAGATTGAGATACCAAATTTGTTGGTCATTTCTAGAGGACACTATGGAAAAAGCTGGGAATAGACTTATCTTTTAGCTCAACATATCACCCTCAGATGGATGGATAGACTAAGGTAGTAAATCAGATCTTGGGATATTTGTTAAGGAGTTTAGTAGCTGAACATCACAGTCAGTGAAATCAAATTCTGCCACAAGCGGAATTTGCATATAATGACTCACCTAATAGGAGCATAGGACAGAGCCCATTTCACATAATGTATGGAATGAAGCTGAGAGGATTATTTGAGTTGAGAGACTCAGAGAAGAATGAGTTTAGAAGTGCTGGAGCAGAAGATTTTGCAGCAGAGATGCAAGAGCTCCACAGTAAAATCAAAGAGTGGTTGCAGAATTCCAACCAGGAATACAAGTGCAGAGAGGATCAACATAGGAGAGAGCCTTAGTTTGAAGTGGGAGATTTAGTTTTAGTGCACCTGTGAAAGGAAAGGTTCCCAAGGGGAACATATAATAAACTGAAAATGAAAAAGATAGGACCGTGTAATATTTTGAGGAAATTTGAGGCCAATGCTTATGAAATAGAATTGCCAGGTGGGGTAGGAATATCACCCATATTCAATGTAGAAGATATGTATCCTTACAGAGAAGATGAAACAGAGGGATCAGAGGATAAAAAGGAAGTTCAATGGGTTAAACAGATTCATGTAGTTGAAAAGCTGCAGATGGAAAATATCATTGATCAGAGGGTTAGCAAGAAGACCTGGAGGAAGACATATCTTGAGTATATGATCAAATGGAAAGGACACCCGATTGAGGATGCAAGTTGGGAAAGTAAAGCCAATATCCAGAACCATGGATAGGTGGTTCAAGAGCTCATGAATTTTCCAGCCAAGGGAGTATGATGCAGGAGCATCGTAAACAATCCAACAAAGCAAGCGCAAAAGCGAAGGACAACTGTAAATACACCAGCACACATTTTGAGAATGTTTTGAATTTGAAAGATGAAGCATTAATTTAATATCTGGGAGGATGTATTTTCATTTATGTTTTGAAGATTGTAAAACAGATATTGAGCTTTTCTCTCATTTGTTGGATATGGAGGCATTTAATTGTAATGAATGTAAAGTAGTTGTAGCTTTTAATTTCGATTAGATAGCTTAGAGTGTAGGAGGGAAAAATCTAGAAATATCCCTTGCATGTATTGGATGAGGGATTATTATCTCATTGTAATTGTAAGTTGTAGATAAAGAGAATAGGAGAGAAGAGGAGAACCGAGATTGTAGAAGTGGTATAAGCAGATAGTTGTTTCTATAGAACCCATGTACAAAGACACTGGAATTAATATAAGAATGCTTTGATTCCATCTCATGGTGTATCATGGTCACTATTTGCATCTATTTAATGGTATGTTTATAGTTGGTTCATATTATCTGTTATGCATTCTGTTTCAATTCTATGTGTATGTATGCTCTTGATTTCATGATGAATGTATGAAGTCTGTGAGAGAGGAAGTATGAGTTTCAATTGTTTCTCTTCCTGAGAATTCCTGCAAGGAGTGTAGTGAAATTCCGCAAAGAGTGTTTTGAAGGGATTCTGAGTTTCATCTTAGAAAGAGAAGCTCATGAGATATACCATTGTCCTCATACCATCAGAAGTGAAGGTATAGCACAAAGCTGTGCAAGGTGTGCACAGGCTGGATAAAGTTTTAGATTTATCAAACCAAGGAGGAAGGTTGAGGAACTGTTGTTGCAAGGAGTGCGCAGAGTTGGAAGTGTGAAATAACCTGAGGTTATTGTGAATGCCGCAAGGAGTGCGCACAAGAATCCTTTTTAAACCTTGAGTTTGCTGCAGAACAAAGCTCAGGAAGGATAGAGACTTGGAAGGAGTTCGAAGGGAGGATGAGGTCTAGAGTTGCCTCACATAAAGTTAAGTCCAGGAGGAAGAGACGCCAAGTATTTAGACAAAATTATTTGAGAAGTACGAATGGACGGTTGAAATTCTCAGAGGGAGAATCACCAAAGTTTTATGGACCGTTGGATCTTGTAGATTAGCGAAAGGGTTAAGCCTGGGTGTCTTTCAGCACTCACAAGCTTAGAAGGAGTAGTGTCCGTGATTGAGGTCATATAGTTGAAATCTTAAGGGAGGAGCTAGTGAACCATCAACCCATTTCGAGTTTCAGGGATTGGAGGAGTCAGAGGGACTCATATTAGAAATCGCAAAGTCGTGAAACCAGAATACCTTTTTAGGCAACGACTGTGGTCATATCAATTGGTCACGTGGGTAAGAGTTTGTGTCTAGTGTTTTTTTGCACAGGCGTAACTCCTAAAAGAAAGACATGTGGAAACACTTGTGTGTTGAAGATTCCTACAGGGAATCAAAGAGTTAATCAGACTCAAAGGGGAGATTAAGAATGATCCTTAGACCGGGAGGTCAAGCAGAACCTGCTGAGGTAGGGTTCCTACACCAGAAGGTCATACCCAAAGGAGTGGCTACCGTAATAATGGCATACTTGTTCATGAGAAAAGAATTGTGACTTTTGGGAGAAAGGAACAACAATAAGGAAAAACTACAGAAAGGAATAACAATTGTTTCTTTCGAATGAACAATGCAGCTCGAAAAAGGAACAACAATCGCGATAAAGGGAACAACAACTATTACTTTCGACCGAACAATACTACCACAAAGGAAACATCAATTGTACAAAGGGAACGCCAATCACAACAAAACAAATGGCACTCACGATAAAGGAACGACAATCATTACTTTCAAATGAACGATACTAACCGCAAAGGGAACAATAACCGTACTGAGGGAACGACAATCGTTACTTTCAAATGAACAACAACTACACGAAAAGGAAACAATAATCGCACAAAGGGAACAATAATTGTTCCGTTCGAATGAATGGAAATGATGATGTTGAAAGTTTTAACCATTTATTTAAGTGATTGTAAACCTCCCGCATACATTTTTGTTTTAGTGAATCTAGGATTGATTAGTCATCAACTAAATTCATTCAATTTTTATGGGTAGGTTTATTCAATAATTGAAGTATTGGATGGTTTATTAGTGTCATTAATTTATTACAGTCGCCTGATTTTTGTTGTGGAACATGACATATTCATCTTCTGTGAAAATAGGGTTTATATTCGATAGATTTTTCAAGGTAAGATAGGAGTAAGGAACAGAAAAGAGTGCTAATTATGTTCATTACAGTCTTCTATTTTAGTTCTTATTTTCTCAAGTGACTTCCCTAAAAAGAAAAAAAACTAAAAACTCAATCAAATCTGTAAAGAAAGTTATATACAATATGTACAGTGCTGATTAAAATCATCATTTTATGAAGTTGAAGCTGTTGGGTTACCTTCCCAGCCGGCTAAAATCTGAATAGTGGGGTCCTTACTTACTTCTTGGCAAAATGATTCTTTTGAAAGCAATTGATGGTAGAGTCATAGTCGATATCCATTTACCAGAAAAGGAGAACCAGACCCATCGATAGTAACTAAAGTGATAGTGCCATTATCCTGAACTTCATTGATTTCATATGGTCCTAGCTACCTTGTCTGTAATTTTCCAGGAAAATCTTGAAATATGGAATCATAGAGGAGCACCCAATCACCTTTCTAGAAATATTTCTACTTGATATGTTTATCGTGCCATCTAGCTCTTTGCTGCTAAACAACATCTATGTACTGCAGGGAGAACATGTGTGCTTCGTCTAACTCATTGAGCTGTTGTAAGCGTTGTTTATGTGCCTCTGTAAGATCCAATCCAATTTCCTGGGCCATCCTTAGAGTCTTGATCTCAAATTCAATTGGAAATATAGGTTCTTTTCCATAGACTAGATGATAAGGAGAGTATCCAGTGGTGTTACGCCATGTCGTGTGATAGGCCCATAAGGAATTTGGAAGCTTGGCTGCCCAATTCTGACGGTTTGTTGAGACTGTTTTTGTCAAAATTGCTTCCAAGACTTTATTGATACTTTCTACTTGTATGTTTTCATGTAGGTCGTAGGGGGAAGTAACTCTGTGTTGAATATGATAATTTCTCAGGGTGGTCGTGATTCTATGGGCTATAAATTGTGACCCTCCGTTAGTGATTACTTCCCTAGGAAATCCATAGCGTACAAATGATTCGAAGAGAAACTTAATGACTGCTTCCTCTGTTGTGTTTATCAAGGCTACTGCCTCTACCCATTTGGTCATATAGTCTTAGATTGCAACTAGTATATAGGCCTTCTGGTTTTATTTTGGGTTGAAGGGGCCAACAAATTCTAGTGCTCATCTCTCGAAAGGTTTTGCGACTACTTGTGCTTGCAGGGGCATTTAATCAGCTTGGCCTGGTTGACCCATCCTTTGATAGCTATCACAGGCCTGGACATACTTCTTTGCATCTGTAAATACTGAGGGCCAATAATAGCCCATCTGTAGAATCTTATGCCCAGTTCCGTGGTCTGAAAAATGTCCACCACAGGGCTCATCGTGACCTGCCTTCAATACATCGTAAATTTCATCATCTCTTACACATCTTTGGATCTGGAGGTTAGCCCCTGTGTGGAAAATATATCCACCAATCCAGGTGAACCGTGCACTGTGTTGGACGATCATTTTCCTTTCCCTTGATGATAGGTGTGCTGGTAGTTTCCCAGCTGCCAAATAGTTTTCCACATCAGCGTACCATGGTGGCTTAATAGTGACAACAAACAGGTGTTCGTATGGAAATTGATCTTCGACTGTCAAAGAATCATTTGTTTTGGGTACACGAGACAAGAAATCTGCAACAAAATTCTCTCTTCTGCGCTGATCTTTGATGGTGATGTCGAATTCCTGTAATAGTAATAACCACCGAGTAACTCGTCCATTAGTAATCGGTTTGTTAGATAAATATTTAATAGAAGAATGATCAGTATACAGAATAACTGAATAGCCTGTTATATAGTGGCAAAATTTATTAATAGCATGTATAATGGCTACAAATTCTTTTTCTGTTACTGTGTAATTTAATTCAGCAGGAGTAAGATTTTTGCTAATAAAATAAATAGCATAGGGTTTCTTGTCTTCTTCCTGTCCAAGGACAACGCCTATGGTGATATCTAATGCATCTGTAAATATGTGGAATGGAAACTTCCAGTTTAGTCCCCTCAACAATGGTATTGTTGAAACCAACCTTTTAAGTTTGCAAACGCAACATCACACTTGTCAGATCACTGAAATTCTACATTACCAGTTCAAGCATGTAAAGGTGCAACTGTTCTTGAATTTTTTTCTCTGAATCTGCGATAGTATCCTATTGCGCCAAGGAAACTACGTACCTCAGTTTGTGTACGAGGTGTAGGTAGATTAAGGATTACCTCTATTTTTGTTGGGTCTACCTTGATTCCATCTGCAGAAACATAATGTCCTAGTACCACACCTTCGATCATCATCATATGGCATTTCTTGTGACTCAAACATAGCCTGGTAGCAATGCATCATTCCAGTACCTTCTCTAGGTTGCTTAGAGATTGATCAAATCAGTGCCATAAGGGGTGAAATCGTCCACGTAAACTTCAAGTCCTTCATTAATCAAATCATAAAATATGCTTAAAATGGCTCCCTGGTCGAATCTGGATGGAGCATTGCATAATCCAAAGGGAAACACTATGTATGCGAAGGTACCCCAGGGACATGTAAATGTAGTTTTATCTTGGTCTTCCAGAGAAATTTGGATCTGATTATAACCGCTAAAACCATCTAGGAAAGAAAAAAACTTCTTCCCTGCTAAAGTATCAAGGACCTGATCAATAAAAGGTAGGGGAAAGTGGTCCTTATAGGTAGATTTATTGAGTTCTCTGTAGTATACACAGATCCACCACTTTCCATTCTTCTTGGGGACGATTACTAGTGGAGATACCCACTGACTGTATGAAATAGGATATGTGAAATCTACATCCAACAGTTTCTGTAACTCTTCTTTAACAATATCCCTGAGATGAGGATTCAATCGTCGTTGGGGCTGTAAGATGGGTCGAGCATCTTTCTCAATGTAGATATGGTGTGTACAGACTTGGGGGTCAATGCCCTTCATGTCAGGATAGTCCCAGGAAAAATCCCGTTGATATTTAGAAAGGATCTGAATCACTTTGTGTTGTTGTTTCACATTCAAATTAGCATTGATGTTCAAAAACCTCCCTGGTGAAATTTCAATTGATATGCTGTTGTGAACAATAGTAGTAGGAATCTGTTGCTCCATCAATTCTTCCAAAGGATCTCCCTGTGCTTCATTATCTAGAACAACTTTTATCATTTGACATGTTGGGTTACTTATAATGGTTGGGCTGTTAATGAATCTACTGATCACATCATCTTCTAGTTGGTTCTCTAGTCTAAGGGATCCTTCCGGTGTGAGAGGAGATCATAGATTCTTTTCTAGATATCTAGGTGGTGGGAACTGTTGATGTATGGTAGGTAGACTCAGTTTAGCTGGAGGATACAAGATGAGGTTCTTTGTAGCATTTCCTCTAGAAATTGTCATGTTTCCAGTGTGACATCCAATGTATGCATCTGTTGTTGCGAGCCATGGTCTTCCCAATATCAATGGGTGTCCATCGAGTCTACTTCTTGGGTTGATAACTTGGAAATCAGCTGGGTATTCCCAAGACTCGACCAAAATTTGTACATCTTGTAATGTGCCGATTGGTTTAACCATTGATCTATCATCTAATTGTAACATAATTGAATTAGGTTCGAAGGAGGTAATTCCCAGGACGTTACATGTCTTAATGGTCAGAATATTGATGGCTACCCCAAATCCACTAGTGTATTTGGAAAAGAACATCCCTGTATCTGAACTGTTACTATGGGATTCCCTGGGTCTGTATACTTGACCAACTCCTGCTTACCTAGAATGAGATCACACAAGGCTCCTACCACGTGAACAATTAATGGGTTTTTAACTTTCCTAACAGGTTTCTTCCCATATAATTCCTTAATTGTCTTTGCATAGATTGGTATGTCTTGTAGAGCTTGTAGGAATGGAATATTAACATATAGATTCTTTAGTTCCCCTTTGATGTCAAATTTAGGATACACATCTAGTTTTGCTATCATCATCCTTTCGGGAAATGGGGGAGGAGGAGTTACGTCCTTATCAGGATTTTGTTGCTCCACTGTGTTTCCTCCCTACTCTGTTTCTTCCATTATGACCATAGTCGAGGGTGTTATTGTTGGTTGTATATTATTTTCATTCTCCTTCTCTTGGCGAATGTTACTTTCTTCAGGAGAAATTATGCACCCTGACCTCAATCGAAGTTCATTGCACCCTACTAAGTTGATTTCCCCCTCCAAATTCTCAACAATCTGCACAAGCTGGGCTGGCCTATTATTAGGATTTGGGTTGGGTTGAGATGGTAATTGAGGGCGCATTTGAGTTTGAGGGTTCTGGGGAAACTAGATTGGAGCTTGGAAAGTGGCTGAGCTTGAGGATCCATCCCCATGGGTTTATTTGTAATTCCCATGGGGCATTTCCAATTTTGATTCCAATTGGGGGATTGGGTAGCTGTGTTAGTCCATTGTGAAGGATAGGGGTTGTTGTTTGAATTCTTCCAAGATGGGGTAGGGTATTGTGAGTTAGGCTAGGTGATATTTGAAGCTGGTTCATTTGGCCAAGTGGGGTTTGCAGCTAGATATTGTTGGGAATTCTAGGTGGGGTTAGAAAATGGTTGGCCCCGCCATGTGTTTCCATAATTTTGTTGTTGATTATACTATCCAAAAAATAAAGAGGAAGGCTCTTGTAGCATACTTGGGGGACGAGGCTGCCATTGGCGACGCTGAGCCATCAAATATACTGGTTATGTTTCCTCTTCTGACTCTTTAAAAACAACTTTTAGTCCTAGAAGTGATGGGCATTACTCTGTTGCATGGCCTTTGGCACAGATAGCGCACACTCGAACCACATCCAAAGGACATTCCCTCAGACCATGTTTATTTCTGTATCGGTGGAAAAATATGGCCAAGGACTGTTATGGTTCTACCTGGTTCTGTTTAGCCTACAAAACATCCAATTGTGTAGTCAGAGTACTCAAAATTTCAGTTTTTAAATTCTCTAATAGATTACCAACTTCTGCTCGGGTGACACCCCCACTAGTAATGTTGCTATTTCTGGTGAGGGGAGCCCGCATTCCCGATCTGGTTCATGTACTTCCACGTGAGCACTTGATGCATAATAAGATAATATTATCATAATTTTCTTCATAAATATCACCCTTCCCCATTAATTTCAATGTTTCTACCCATTCATCCTTCATTCCTTTTATCAAAGTGGCTTTAAGTACCTCACCTGGTAGTTTGTCATACGGTGATCTTTGCAAGTTATATTGAAATATTTCAACATATTCCTCTAGTGTCTCGTTCTCTTTTGTAGTCATTTGAAATATTTCATCTTTTAAATCCCTGGTTCTATAATAATCCTTATATTTTGTGAGGAAGGTTTGTTTCATTTCATCCCATGGATTTATGGTTCCTCCTCCTAATCCCATAAACCAACTCAAAGCTTATCCTTTCAAAGTGGAAGGGAACAACTTCAGTTTATGGGGTTCATAGGTGTAGTCATAACCTCTACACAGGACATCAAATTCAAATAAGAACCATCGGGGTCCTCTGAAATTAATCCATGAAAGGTTGGCAGATTCTGTAACGAGGTGGCTTTCATGGGGGAATTAGCAACTAGATCAACTATAGGATATTCTAGAGTGGAAGTATGGGCTCGTGGTTGATTTAGTTGTGCCATTTGGTCGGATATATGCCAATAATCTTCAATAATTTCTTGGCCTAGGTGTTCTATTTGGGGTGATTGATTACTTGATCCCCTAGGGGATTTAATCGTGCTATCTCTATCTGGGATTTCAGGTGTACCTTCTCCTATCACAGAAGATATAGGATCAGGTGGTGGTGATGGGTTTGCCTTAGCAACCTCACTGGTTTCCCCTTCTCCTTCTTCAAGATTACAAGAGTTTCCATCGTCTAAAGGGCTGAGAGGTGGAAGATTTGTATTTTGAAAACTTTGTTCAGTCCCTTCAGTTTTGCTATGAACCTCAGCACGGGTTGCAGTTGGTGAATTTTTTTCTTGAGGGATTCGGGTAGAACCTTTCCTGGGTCCAACCGAGGCTTGAGATTCAACTTTTCGGATGATGTCGTCTATGAAAGTGCTTCTTCCAAGGGGCACCAGGCCCTGGTATTTTTTAGTTTTTGGTGGGGGTTTTTGGTTTTTCAGGTTCTTTATTTTTAGTAATACACACTTCACACAAAATTCTAAGTACCTATATGACCTCTATGCATCAGTTGAAGGTAGGCACTGGCACAACCTTAGTTTAACATTAATTTATCAACCTGAGGATTTGTCTTTTCTTTCAAGAATATCGACAAAGTCTATGCAGATAGTTATAAAGGTCAGAATCGTGTAGCTAAAGAAAATATGAGTTTATCAATGATCCAGTTCCTCACACATTCATTTTGAAACTAAGAATTCACTTAACATAATTTTAATCTAATCTAAAACATGATTTTTAATTAAAGACATTAACCAAATTGTTGAATTCATCTAGCTAAGAAACATGAATTGAATCTGTAGAAATGCTTAATAAACCAATCTATCAATGACTGTCTAACCTGCTGGAAAGACCAACTAAGTACTGTAAAATTAAGAAGGAACAACAAATGTAACTTTAACCGAAAGGGACAACAAATGTAACTTTAAGAGAAAGGGAAAACAAATGTAACTTTAAGCAAAAGTAAAAACAAATTCTAATTTAATAAAAGGGACAACGTACACGAAAATGAGAAATGAGAGGAACTGTCAATCAACAAACTACAACAATGAGAAATGGAACAACAATCGATAGCATTCAAATGAAACACTTATCCTCTATAATCAAATATCATAACTAATTTATGAAAACATCAACACACTCACACATTTATCTTTAACTATTTCAAAGAGATTTAAATCATAGAGTTGAAATCAAATTGATACGATTACAGATTGAGATAGTAACTCCTTCTGACTGGGCCCACTGTCTTCAAAATCACTGCTGCTAGAAACTCAGTATGCAAAGATAGTAAAAATTCTCAAAGCTTCTATTAATTTCATAACTGGTACAACATTTACAATAGACTGTCTAGACAGAGAAATTCAGAAATCCGAATGCTTGGATAAATTTCTTCTATATCTTTCTCTATGATTCATTGCCCTCTATATATTACAATGATATGGTAAATTAAGCTATCCCGAGGATCGAGAGATCCTCAAGATTTATTTTACTATTTATAAAGATTACAAAATAGAGAATCAATCTTCCTCAAAACTGCTTTGCGCCTGATTCCCTTGACCTCCAATAATCTGCGCATCTTCATAATCTTTGAGTTTAACCATATTTGTCCATTCCTACAATAAAATCAAACAATTCAAACCAAATATTCAGAAATTATCTAATATTACTTAATAACATTTCTAGAAGTATTTTTAATCATTTTATTTCCTAATTATCTCTAATTAATAGAAAATTCAATCAAGGTTATATCATAAACCATGGTGATAAGGAGGATATTTGTACCTTTTTCTTGACTCAAAAATTGGTTGGACCAAAATCATGTTGTCATAGACTGTTATAATAGGGAATTTACTTTCTTGGATGAGGAAGGGAACTTAAGGAAAATACATGGAATTCCCAGTGCAGTAACCGTCAAAGAAGTTTCAGCTTTGCAGCTGAAGAAAAGTTACAAGAAAGGGTGTCAAATATTTGCAACGCATATGGAAGAGACACCTAAATATAAGGTGCCAAATATTGAAGATTATACAGTCATAAAGGAGTTTGAATATGTATTTAGTTAAATACATGGATTACCACATAAAAGAGATATTGATTTCTCCATAAATCTGATGCGTGGAGCAACCCCAGTATCCAAGACCCCTAATAAGATGAGTACACCAGAATTGAACGAATTATAAATGCATCTTGAATAGCTTCCGAAGAAGGGGTATATACGCCCAAGTGTGTCACCTTGTGCTTCCCCAGTATTATTTGTGAAGAAAAAGGCTAGAACGTTGAGACTTTGCATTGATTTCAGGCAGTTGAACAAGGTAATTGTGAAGAACAAGTATCCTTTTCCAAGGATAGATGACCTCTTTGATCAAATGAAATATGCAAAATCATTCTCCAAGATTGATCTAAGGTCAGGCTATCATCAGGTAATAATTAAAGAAGAAGACATCAACAAGACTGCCTTCATAACAAGGTATGGTCATTAGGAGTTCACAGTGGTGCCATTTGGGTTATCAAATGCGCCACTTGTCTTCATGCGTTTAATGAATGGTATTTTCAGAGAATACTTAGATAAGTTTGTCATTGTCTTTTTGGATGACATTCTAATATATTCTAAGTCAGAGGGAGAGCATGAGAAACACTTGAGGATGGTATTACAGGTATTGAGGGAGCATCAATTGTATGCCAAATTGAGAAAGTAATCATTCTATCAGAAGCAACTTCATTATTTGTGCCACATCATTTCGGAGGAAGGAATAACATTGGACCCAGAAAATATAAGGGCCATTGAAGGATGGCCAACACCAAGGATTTTTTCTGAGGTAAGATCATTCATGGGACTTTTAGGTTACTACAGGAGATTTATTAAAGGATTCTCAAATATTGCACACCAAATCACTTCCTTACAGAAGAAGGTGTGAAGTTTGAGTGGACACTGGATTGTGAAAGGAGTTTCCAACACTTGAAGCATTTATTAACAAGTGCTCCAATACTAAGGATTGTTGATCCAAATGAAGACTTCATTGTATGCAATGATGCATGTAAAGAAGGGCTTGGTGGAGTCCTTAGTTAGAATGGGTATGTGGTGTGCTATGAATCAAGGACGCTAAAGGAGTATGAAAGGCACTATGCTACTCATGATTTGGAGCTGGTAGCATAGTGCATGCCTTGAAGATGTGGAGGCACTATCTCATGGGAAAAATATTTGAATTGAGGACAGACCATAGTGGTATGAAATATTTATTTGGACAACCAACACTAAATTCTAGGAAAATCAGGTGGTTAGAATTTCTCAGTGAATATGAATTTGATACAAAACATATCAAAGATAAAGAGAACAAGGTAGATGATGAACTTAGTAGGAGGGTGCATGAGATGAATGATACAACCATTAGCATGTACCAATCATATTTGAAAGATAGAATTTTAGAGGATGCAAAATCAGATGAGAAATACATGGAGGTAAAGGAAAAACTTCAACAAGGTAATTTACAGTAGAAAATCGAGGATTATAAGCTAGAAAATGATGAAATTCTCATTTACAGGGAAAAATTTATGTGCCAAATTCCCATGAACTGAAAAATATGATATTGAGAGAAATGCATGATATACCTTATGCTGGGAACCCAGGTGATCAAAAAATTATTGTAGTTATCAAGAGCCAAAATTATTGGCTAGACATGAAGAAAGAAGTTGATTTTATTGCCAGATGTTTGGAATGTCAAAATGTCAAGGTTGAGCATAGACACCCAACTGGTTTTCTACAACCATTTCCCATTCCTGAGTGGAAATGGGAAGTTGTAACAATGGATTTCATCACCAAACTACCTAGAAAAAATAAGAAACATGATTATATCAGGGCAGTGGTGGATAAGCTTACTAAAAATGCCCATTTTATTCCAGTAAATCTCACTCAGAAGGCAACAAACATTGTTGATATTTATATGAGAAAAAATGCTCGACTACATGGTGTACCCAAGACAATTGTGTCTAACAGAGATCCAAAATTTACATAAAAAAATTGGAGAGGATTATTTAAGGGATTTGGAACAAATCTGGATTTTAGCATAGCTTATCATCCAGAGTCAGATGGGAAAACATAAAGGGTGAATCAGGTGATATAAGACATGCTATGAATGTATGTGATGGATAAACCATCCAAATGGGAGGATATTTTTCATTTGGTGGAATTTTCTTATAACAATGGGTACCAAGCATCTTTAAAGATGAGCCCATTTGAGGCACTTTATGGAAGAAAGTGCAACACACGGGTAAGTTGGGACAACCCAACAGAAAGACTAGTGGTTGGGACATAATTACTCAGGGAAATGGAAGAGAAAATGATGAAAATAAAACATAATTTAAAGGTTGCCCAAGATAGGTAGAACTCATAGAGAATTTAAAGTGGGTGACCTGCATGTGTTCTTAAAATTCAAGACCAAGAGAAGTTACATGAATTTGGGAAATTGTTCAAAGGTCGCAACTCGCTATTGTGGGCCATTTGAAATCCTAGAAAGGATTGGGCATGTAGCATACATGCTTTCCTTACCTGCATCAATGTGTATTCATAATTTATTCCATGTATCCTTTCTTAAAAAGTATGCACCTGATGCTAATCATGTCATTGATTGGAATGTGATTTAGGTGGAGCAAGAAGGCGATTTTCAGGTGCATCCGATGTGCATATTGGAATATAAGATAAAGTAGCTTCAGAATCAAACCATAGGGCTATTAAGGCTCCAATGGACTTGGTACGTTCACGAGGACACAACTTGGGAGCATGAGGATGTTATGTGGGTAGAGTACCCGCATATTTTTGAAGACTTTTGGAAGTTTTGATTGTATATGTGTATATACTGCACCGAGGACAGTGCATAAATAAGGGGGAGGGGAATGTAATATCCCTAGGTCAAACCCCAACTGTAAATGTAAATATGAATGTACATATCTATATAAGCTCCTGACTTGTTTATATTAAGCCTTGGAATTAGTTTGGTGCGCACATTTCATAGTATAGTGCGCACATGTGCTTCATACTAAAAGAAGAAGTGCATAAATCCTAGCATACCACACGCATCTACTTGAGTGCGCAATCTTGAGGCCATAGAGCCTTTGTGTATATGTTTATGTTTTTGAGGTTGGTCAGCTTGGATACAAAAAAGACAGTATGTTTTTATTATAAATTTAAATCACACGCATATATTAATGAAAAACACATCATTGCGGAAAACCAACCATGTAAAAGAGTATGGGGGGATAAACAACACTAGTTAGGGAAAGGGGGAATAAAAGTTGAGATAAGGGGATAACACTAGTTGAGATAAGGTCAAACTTGTTGAATATTGAAGAGGCGGGTTGTCAGGGTTGTGAAAAATTCTCTCTGGGTGAGAGAATTGATGGGAATCGATTTCCTGAAGGTGCCAATCTGCAGCTACAAAGCTCTAAGACTTCCTATTCGGTCTACTGCTAAAGCCTCGTAAAGGAAGTGGGGCAGCCGAGGAACTGTTGAGCATAGAAGGGGCACACTTCCTGGGGTGGGACATGCATGTGGGGAATGATGGAATGTAGGATATTAGTTCAAGTTGGAAAATGTGACTGAGTTTTCCTAGTGTTCGAGATACATCATCCTAGTTAGGAATTCCTTTACTCGGGTGGAGTTTAGCCCTAGCTCGGGGGTGACCCACTGCTGAGAGTTATGAGTAGTGTGGTCTAAGGCTGGGAGGAACATGGAAGGTCTACATGTAGTTGGTGATATTTTTATCAAAGATAAGTGTAAATTGTGTGTTAAATTATGAGTTGCATTATTATTTGTGCATTTGTTTTTATGGGTTTTTCCTATGTATGCTGCATGTGTATTTCTATTATTATTCTATATGAACCAATGTATTTACATAGTATTTGTGTGTTTTAATTTGGAATCAAAGTTAAAAAATTTGGTTGGCATATCCCAGTTGGTTATTGGGGATGCTGAATATATTGGTTTCAATTGTTCTGCTATCTCTGAGGTGTCCAATAAGGGTGGAAAGTATGGCCGAAGGAGGTCCACATTAAACACTAGGTGAAATCCAAGGAAGAGGGAAATGTTGAGCTCAAAAGAATCGTCACCCACAACATTGGTGATGGTGTAATATTCATAGCAGAGTGGACATAGATTCCGATGGGGTCTTGTAAGGTGTTCTTTATGCAAGTGCAACCAAACTTTATCTCCCATCTGAAACTTGTGTGTCACCTGGTGTTGATCATGGTGCTTCTTGTACTTGGCATTGGACTTCTACAAAATATATTGAACTTGTGAGAAAATGTGTTGGATTTGTTCAATGAACCAGGTGGCTTTGTCAAATTCAATTTGCGCATGGGATGATTCTTCCTGTGTGGAAGGAATGGGTAGTGTAACATCCATGGGACCCAATGGTTGAAATACCAACTCCACCTAAAAGGGGTTGTGGCTGGTTGAGCTATGTATGGCTCTATTGTAACTGTGTTGAACACAGGGAAGATTCTCATCCCATGTGCATGGATTCTTGGAATTGTACATGCATAAGATATGCACGATCATCATGTTGACGACCTCGGTTTGGCCATCAGTTTGGGGGTGAAAGGCCATGGATTTGGTGAGCTTGGTGTCCAATCGTGACTAGAGGCTCGACCAAAATGTGTTGAGGAACCAACTGTCCCGATCATAGATGATGGTTTGTGGTATCCCAAAATGTACCCACACTCATTTGAAGAAGATCTTGGCAGTGACCTCTGTTGTGATGCTCTTCTTGTAGGAGACCAAAATCACCATCTTGGAAAATCAATCGAACACCATAAAAACACAGTCGTTTCCCTGCTTGGTGGAAGGAAGGCCTAACATGTAGTCCATTGAGATGGATTCCCAGGGCTTGTCAGGAGTCAAAGAAGGGGTGTACATGCCTTGTTTATTAATGGCCAGTTTGGAAATGGCGTAAGCCATGCAAGACCTAATATAATTGCTAACATCCCGTCGGATTTTTGGCTAATAGAGTTGTTTCTACAACATTGCCATTGTCTTCTCTATGTTGAAGTGTCCCACCACTCGATTATAGTGAGCTTCCTAAATCAGCTTCGCTCGCTCTCTTGATGGAACACAAAGATGGCCCAAATGGCACAACAACCCGTCTTGTAGATGAAAGTAAGTGAAAAATATGCTTGTGCCTAACATCTAGTAGGTAGTGGTGAAGTTAGGATCTCACTTGTAGAGTTGGGGCCATCCAGAGGTCTCATGTCCACATCAGTGTATCACCATGGTTAGTGCGGAAACTAGAGGTCAACTGAGGTAGTTAGTGACAAGGTTGGTGCTCCTTGTATTATACTTGATGTTGAGATGGAACTATTGCAAGTATGTGGACCACTTATGATGGCGGTCATTCTGCAATTTTCCTTGTGTATGCATGAACTGCAAAGGCTTATGATCAGTGTGGATGATTGGCTCCTTCCCGAGAATGTAATGCCTCCACTAGCGGCAAGATTGTACAATGGAGTACATTTATTTTTCGTAAGTGGGGTACTTACAAACAATATCTGATAGTTTCTCACTATGATAGGCCATAGGAGAAATGTGCCCACAACATAGTTTGAAGCATCTGTATCAATATCAAAAGGTTTTTGCAGGTTGGGTAATGAGAGCACCGGGGATGAGCACAAGCGTTGCTTCAAATCATTGAATTCTTTATGTTGTGATTGGCCCCACATGAATTATTCCTTGACATCTCCCTTGGTCGCTTGGCTAAGGGCCCATGAAATGTGGGAGAATCCCAACATGAGCCTTCGATAGAAATTGGAAATGCATAAGAAGCTCTGAAGCTCAGTTAGTGTGGTCGGGGCTAGCCAGTCACAGATGACCTGAATATTGGCTGGATCGACATGCAACCCATGCTCATAAAAAATGTAGCCTATGTACTGGACCCTATTCATGCCAAAGGAGCATTTTTCCAAATTTGCATATAGCTTGTGTTGTCACAGAGTGTGTAGAACCTGCTGAATGTTTTGCAAGTGTTCCTCCCAATTCTTGATGAAGATGAGGATGTCATCCAAATACACCACCACAAAATAATTGGTGAAAGGAAACAAGATATTGTCCATCATGCTCATGAAAGTTGTTGGGGAATTTTTCAAGCCAAAGGGCATGACCAACCATTCAAAAATACCTTCTTTGGACTTGAAGGAAATCTTCCATACATCGGTCTGCTCTATTGGGACTTGGTGGTAGACAAAATTCAGATCAATCTTACTGAAGTATTTTCCCCCCTTGAGTTGGTCAAGGAGATTATCAATTCGGGGAATTGGGTACCAGTTCTTGACTATGATTTTATTTAGGGCTTGGTAATCAATGCAGAGTTGTCAGGACCCATCTTTATTATGCACAAGCACAAATGGGCTTCCACAAGATGATGATCTTGAGAGGATGTGCCCCTTTTCAAGAAACTCTTGGATCTCACACTTTGTTTCCTCATTTTCTGATAGAGAGCAGTGATAGACTGGACCATTGGGTAATGATGCACCGGGGTTTAGATTGATTGAGTGTTTGACATAATAGTGCAGAGTTACCCTAGTGGGTGAGGAGAATATGTCTTTGTATTCTTCCATGACCTTATCCACTTTCTTCTTCTACGTGGAGAGACCTGTTGCATAGGTCATGGATGTGGTTGCAACCTTCCACTCACTTTAAGTGCGAATCACAAAGAAGACAAAATTCCCGGTCTGAGAGATGAACTTCCTGCTTTTCTTGGCAGAGATCAAGGAAATGGTGGAAGATGGGAGTACCTTTGGTATCCTGTATAATTTCCTGTCCAAAGTAATAATAACACTACGAGGCCTAGACTCATATACAACATGAAGTTTCCATAAACAAGGTTGGCCCAAAATAACATCACAAAATTTAAGGGGGGGGGGGGGGGGGGGGNGGGAATCACACAATACCTCATCTTTGAAGGGATTGATGTCATAGGCCAAGCGACATTATCAGATGACGCGAAGATCAATCCCTTGGCAGAGCCATATGATGATGTATGATTGTGGGTGTGGTGATGTCGATAGAGCCAAATGCTTGATGACCTATACTAATATGATGTTCTTTTGGCTACTGCTATCAACGATGAAGTGCAGTAGAGTACCCTTCACCCACATCTGTGAATGAAAGAGGCCCTCACCTTCCTAGGGTTCATTAGGTTCGTCGAGCTTGACCTTGGTGGTGGTAGCAATGGTGGCATTGGGTTCTACATCAATGATCTGTCTCCATTTTTTTGGATCTGAATCAGAGTCAGAGCCTGCTTCTGATTTAGAAGCTTTCACCTCGGTCACCAATGACTACTTTGAGAGGAATTCAACGATGTTGTGCCGCGTTCTCTTATGGAACTCACACCATTTATCAGTGTCTTTCTTTGTCTTCCCATTGTCCTTATTTGCTTGCAGTTTGGACTGGTTGTCCTGAGGGTGTCCATCATTTCTCTACCCTTTGTTCTGTTGGTTGGGGCTACCTTTTCCCTGCTTCTGCTGTGAGGGGTTTGCAGATCGAAACTATCATGTATTATGTTTAAGCTTCTTCTCAATTTTGACATCATATCAATAGGTCACAACCAAAGGAACAAATGTCTAGAAAATCCATTTCTACCTAGATGTATCTATGAAGAACGCTTCTGTACTTGAGTAGTGCACCAAATGTCTCTCAGATTCTTTGATACTCACCTTGGTGCACAAGGTATGGAAGATATTTGTGAAATCTAGCACTGTTTGGTTCCTTTCTTGTCACAGTGTGGTCCATCTTGTATATAAGTCGTCATAACTTCCAATAGGTTAGTATTGTTCCTAAATAACATCCCTTAAGGAACCCCAAGTGGGTGAAACTACAAATAACGTAGATCCTTTTGTTTCCTTTTGCTCATAGAAAGAATCCCACCAATGTTTGACATTGGGGGCGACCTTAAGGAGCGTAAATGTAATATTTTCTCTATCAGAAAAGTTGTGCACATAAAAATGCCCTTCTATAAGGTTTAACCATTTATCTACAACATCCGCATCTATTTGACCTTCAAATATAGGAATATCAAAATTCATTTGTACCTTGAAGGGGCTGACACCTCTGCTTAAGGTAGATGTGTTTCCTATTGACAACCGTCGAAGGATTTGCGCAAAGTTATCCATCATCTCGTTCCTTTGTCGCGAGAGGGCTTCCTCAAGCAACAATTTAAAGGGATCTCTTGCCCCATCTTCTCTCTTTTCTTCCCCCATGGGCGGTCTTTGGGTTCGACGAGGCCAATATTGCAAAGGCTCAACTAGTTTGAGTCCCAACTGCTTATACCTTGACCTCGTTGGGGACATGCACATAGAAAAAAATGAATAACAAACTGCTCTAATACCATTGATCTGGATTAATGAGTGGAATGAAATGAAACACAAATCTATAACATTAACACATACATAAAAAGAACAATAACATATATACAGTGGAACTTAACTTCTATTAAATAAGAAATATGTTGAAAATTTAAAATGCAAAATGAAAATAATCTTGCTCGAATGGTGGTAGCTAATCTCTGAGAAGAGATGTGGCGACTATGTGCATTCGTCTGAGCACATTACAATGATTACTCCAAGAATTTTAGCATCAAGAAGTAAAAAAAAATCAATAGACATCCAAAAACATAACCCTAGGAGATGAAGCACCAAAAGTCATGTGGGCGCCAATGGGGTAAGTTGGTACATCAACTTCCCAGGGTCGCAAATTTTGCATACGATCTCTGTTTTAGGTGCATGATAGCCCATTGGAAAGTTATATCTGAGGACTACACATTATGTTATCAAACTTTGACTCCGTCTACAATGTGACTGTGGCAGACCAAAAAAATGTTGTTTAGGGCCTCAAAACGAACCCGAAAGTGTAGGACCCGAAAGGCTAGAAAAAAAATACCAAGATAAAAACTGTAACTTCCAAAATGAAAGTTGTATGTGCGCCAAATGGAAGAGGTGGGTGGCCACTGATATCCACCTAGATCAAAGGGCATATTGTTTTTCCAACTGATCTAGCTTCTATAATAGACATTTAACTATGACCAATAGGGATGCAACAAACTCACTCTTTTATCATTCTTTACTCACTTTTCTACCATTGAAATTCACTTGTAAGCCTAGGTAATTTTTCTATTTATTATAATATATTGTTTGGGTGGTTTACTTGTTGATTTTAGTGGCTAGAACTCGTTGTTGTAGATTTTTTTTCTACATCCATAAGGCTGTTACAAAATCTTTTTAATAACACTTAGTAACAACCCTCTTTTGTTATCAAACTCTTGGTTTAACTATTGGAAAAATGTCTGCTAATTGCTAGATTCATTTCCAACATCATACACTTTATTTTGATGGTTAATTTTGTTGTTGTCATAACTTATTTTCTACATATACATATTTCCATACTGCTACATTTTTGGGACAAAAGGTTTTTTATTGATTCCCCATTAGTTTTGAGGCTTTAATCTTCATAAAGTGTCTTGTTTCAAGAAGGTCTAACATTGTTTTGTAGGTACACTACCTTGGAAACCAATTACCAACTTAGAAGACTCTTTCTCAATCCTATTTCCAATATTTGACCTTGACCTATAATGGAACTCTCTGATCAATTTCCATCTTCCATTGCAATCCCCCTAGGCTCACCCAATAATCCTCCCTTGTGTTGGATTTATCCTTCACTAAAACAAGGGGGACATATATTGAGGTGAAAGTGATAGGTATTACAAGTTGTCTCACACACTTATGGTTTGGGTTGGGATTTTCCTAAACTACAAACTGTATGATAATTTTTTTGGCGGCCTTGTCATAGAGGATTTTGAATCCCTTCTAACCCATAATGACACTTGGCAAGTTATACCAAAGCCTTTTTCCTAGATTTCATGAAAACTCCACCTGAGGGAAGTTCCCTCTTCCCCTTTGATGAACTTTCTAAAGTCAATTGGCGACTGCACAACCTAATAATCCACCTCTCCCTAAAACGCTTCCCCAAGGAAGATTCAAGCTTTCCAAGGTTTATTGAAGAAGGCCTCCTCATAATTCCCCCATTGTCAAAACCTTGTTTCAAGGTAACCTTCCCTTCACTCCACTGGCTCATTCTTGGGCTAACACCATTTATAAACCTTTGAACCTAAAAACTATCCCTGGTCATCCCAATACAATGCCCAAAGAATCTCAAAAATGGTTTCCAAAGTTCACCGAGAACAACATTATCACACCTAAAGAACATCTTGAAGATATTAGTGTGGCTATGGAAGACAATGGTATAGAACATGAAGATGTTGATATGAAACTATTAGCTATGTCTCTTGATGAAGATGCTAAAAATTGGTATAAATGTTGCTTGAAAATCACTTGGCATATTATGAAGATTTTGCTAAGTTGTTCAAGGGAATATGGACAACAAAGAAGGACAAAATAATGCTATTGATGCAATTCAATTAAATCAAAAGGAAAGAAAATGAAATAGTGAAGGAGTTTGATACCATATTTTACAACTTGCACAATCAAATCTTGAAGGACTTGTGCCCACAAAAAGAAACCATTCTCCTCTTTTACTTGAATGAGTTCGAAGGGAAATTTGGTTTTATTATGAAATAAAATATGCCCAAGAACTTGGAAAAGGCCAGAGAATATAGTGCTCAATTTGACGAACATATTATCAGCTGAGAGATTGAGCCTTTTTCAGTTTCCTCGTGTCAAGGCAGAACCAAAGATGAAGACTTCAACCATCATTGTTCAAGATCCAATCACACTCTTGACTCAGAAGTTGGATCAAATGAATACCCAATTCATTTTGAATCATAATCAGATCATGAAGAGGATGAAAACCTTGGAGAGGTATCATCATGCTCCAAGACCTCAGTTTGTCAGACAATAGAGGGAAAACACAGGTTGGATACCAAGGCCACAACATGAAGTGAAGGCACCTAACACCTTAGATCTTGTTGGGATGGTAAACTTGGAGGGATCACCATGGTGTTTTTCTTTCCAGGAACCTCATTCAAAACATGAGTGTCCAGGACGGATGAAAGAAGAAAAATATCTAGGTACTATGGACAATTTGAACTTCATTGAAACAGTTTCACTCTTCAGGATGAAGAGTGCATTGAAATCACTAAGGAAAAAATTGAAGAGACCAAAAAGAGGGAAGATAGGCGAGCTCAATTGTTATTTTTGAACCAAATGGATAAAGACCTGAAGGATAAGTTGAAAAAGGAAATCATGACCTATTCAAGAAGAAACAAAGTGCATGTCCCACCATCTCCATCAACAAAGGAAGTAAATTCACCTCCTTCACCTCCGGTTCATGACTTTCTACCACATCCTACGTCGACTAATGAGGATATTTTTCTGAATATAGATGTTCCCAACATGATGGGGATGATGAATATGTCGGTACCTGTGGTAGAAATTGTTGGGTATATGTTATATTCTTTGCATGTGTGTGTGTGTGGGCGTGTCAGATTCGACAATTGTGTCTGACGATCCTTCTATTAGTTCTCTTTGTGTCGTGTGCACCGAGCGCTTCCTAGGGGGGTCCCAGGGGGGGCCATGTATGCCCCCCCCCGGTTACGTGCCTTGTTCGGGGTAGCGCCCCAAAATTTTGTTTTGGGTGGTTTTTTCTATTTTTAGCGGATTTTGCTATTTTTAGTGGTTTTCTAAATTAATCCTGGATTAAGGGATTAGGGTTTTGGTATCTACGGAATACCTAAAAACATTGTATATATTGTATGGTGAAGGGTGAAATTAATATAATGAAGAGTTGAATGGTTTTCCCTGGTTGAGGGTTTCCGGTATAAATCTTTGTGTACTATGTGTATGAGCCATTGATTAATTTATGTTTTTCTTAAGAATATATATGCATTTCTTTACTTCACACATTTAAAACTTACATGTGGTATCAGATCTCGTTTTTGGCTTCAGAGGGATGCCTTTGTTGCTGAGGGTTTTGCTCGATCTTGATAGATCAAGTTTATCTTGGGTCTGTGATAAAACTGGGTTTAGTGGGAGCTTTTGCAGTGGTTATTCTAGTGTAGAAAGAGGAATGGTGAGATATTCTAGAATTGAAATAGAGAAGTTCAACGGTAAAAACTTTGAGCTATGGAAGCTAAAGATGGAGGACCTTATTGTAGACAAAGAACAATGGATCGTTATGGATCCTGGTACACAGATTACTGGTACGTAGCCTACTGGAACACAAATGACTGGTACACAACCTACTAGTACACCACCTACTGGTATGTCGAAGGAAGATTGGGAAAATTTGGACAGAAGAGCAAGGAGTATTATTCGACTCTGCCCGACAGATTCAGTGTTTTTGAATGTCTCGAGAGAATCTACAGCCAAGGAACTATGGGATAAGTTAGGGAATTTGCATCAATCAAAGTCCCTGGTAAACAAGTTGTTTCTTCAAAAGAAGTTGTATCATCTTAGGATGGAAGATGGAGATTCTGTGACAGAACATCTAAATGCCTTTAATACTCTGGTAAGTCAAATCATATCTGTTAATATTATGATTGCAGAAGAACATAAGTGTATTACTTTGTTATGTTCTTTTCCAGACTCTTGGGATAATCTAGTTGTAGCAATTGGTAGTACCACTCAATCTACATTTAAGTATGAGGATGTAGTTTCATCCTTGTTATCTGAAGAGATGAGGAGAAAAATATTGGATGGTCATAGCACATATGCTTTATTTGTAAGAGGTCGTACCCAAGACAAGAATCTTGGTAAGTCTTCGGGGGGAAGATCTAAATCTACAGGTATATCTAAGTCTCCAGGAAAATATTTGAGGAAATGTTGGAAGTGTGGTAAAACAGGGCATTATAAGAAAGATTGAAAGTCTAAGAAGGTTGATAAACCAAAGGGATCTGATAGTACCTCTTCCATAGAGGCGAAAACCTCCACTGAAGAAGGAGGTGATGTTTACATGGAATCTACAGGTACACATGCAGACTGTGATGTATGGTTGATCGACTAAGGTGCGTCATACCATATGAATCCTCACAGGGAGTGGTTCTATGAATATGAAAAATACGATGGTGGTGATGTATTCCTAGGAGATGACTCGACATCCAGAATCATGGGATGTGGAAGGGTTAATTTGTTCCTAAAATATGGAAGGATTAGAACTCTCCCCGGGGTTCTGCACATTCCAAAACTAGTCAGGAGCCTAATATCTGAAAGCAAGTTGGATGGTGCAGGAGTGGATACTGTATTGGGAAAGGGCACTTGCAAGATGGTACGAGGGGAAATGGTGTTGATGACGGGAGTTTGGTGTGGAACTCTATACAATTTTTTTGGAAGCACTTATACTAATGGGTGTAACAATTATGTTGTCCCTGAGCAGAGAGATGAAGGATAAAAGACCAATATTGTCCATGAAAAGAAGACCATGTTGTGGCATCAAAGACTGGGGCCTTAGAACACTACACGGTAAAGGTATGATTGAAGGTATGTCTAATTGCACTCTGGATTTTGATTTCTTTGAACATTGCATATATGGTAAATATAATCGAGTAAGATTCCCATCTGGTGCTACAAGAGAAAAAGGGATCTTAGAGTTGATACACAGTGATGTGTTTGGACCTGTTCCTGTTTTATCCCTATGTAAATCTATGTATTATGTTTCATTCATAGATGATTTCTCAAGGAACACATGGATTTATTTTCTTAGAAAGAAATATGAGGTATTTGATAAATTTAAAGAGTTTAAGGCTCTGGTAGAAAATCAGACAGAGAAGAAAATAAAGGTATTGAGAACAGATAATGGTGGAGAATTCTATGGAAATGAATTAGAAGAATTGTGTAAGAAGTGTGGTATAACAAGGTAGAAGACTACTCCATACACTCCTCAATTGAATGGAGTTGCAGAAAGGATGAACATGACACTGATGGAAAAATAAAGGAGCATGCTTAGCGGTGCCGAGTTAGGACAAGAAGTTTGCACAGAGGCAATGGGTACATCATGTTACTTGGTCAATCGATCACCTTCATCAGCGTTGGATGATAAAACTCCACACGAGGTATGGTCTAGAAAGAAACCCTCTCTTCAACATATTAGAGTGTTTGGTTGTGAAGCTTATGTACATGTTCCAAAGGAAAATAGGAGTAAGCTGGATAAAAAGGCTGAAGAGTGTATCTTTATTGGTTATAAAGATGGTGTGAAAGGTTATAAGCTTTGGAACCTAGAAACCAAGAAGATTGTTTAGAGTCAAGATGTTGTTTTCATAGAGGTAAAAGATGTGTCCAAACAAGAATTCCTACCAACAAAAGACGAACCTAAGAAAATAGAGCTTGAGTTAGATGATGCAAAATCTGAATCATTTGAAGAAGAGGAAGCAGAAGAAGAAGAAGAACCTCATACCCTAGTATTGAGGAGATCAATGAGAGATTAAAGGCAAATAGAAAGGTATATATCACCTAATTTCTGTTCCAATTTTTCTTTATCTATTACTGATGATGATCCTAGAACTGTTAGGGAAGCAGTGAATTTAGAGGATAGTAAACTCTGGAAGAAGGCCATGGTTTAAGAAATGGATGCCTTGGATAAGAATGAGGCATGGGATATAGTTGTTTAAGAATAATTTTAATGCACAAGGTAAAGTGGAGAAATACAAAGCTCGGTTAGTAGAAAAAGGTTATTCCCAGGTAGAGGGAATTGACTTTGGTGAGATTTTTTCTCTTGTTGCTAAGTTAACTTCTATTAGATTTCTTTTATCTATTGTTGTTTATTTTGATCTTGAAGTGGAATAGATGGATGTGAAGACAACATTCCTACATCGGGATCTGGAAGAAGAAATATACATGAAACAGACAGAAGGCTTTGTAGTGAAGGGAAAGAAAGAGTTGGTTTGTAAGCTAACGAAGTCACTATATGGTCTGAAGCAATCACCTAGGATGTGGTACCAAAAGTTTGAAACATACATCCTTGGATTGGGATTTGTGAGAAGCAGGGCTGATCACTGTGTATATTCCAAGCAGGTTGGTAATCACTTCATTTATGTAGTGTTGTATGTTGATGACATGTTGTTGGTAGGAAATATCATGGATGTTATCAAGGAGGTGAAATTGTAGCTATCCTACAAATTTGACATGAAGGATCTCTGTGATGCTAACTTCATTATGGGAATGGAGATTAAAAGAGATTGTGCAAACAGGAAACTCTGGTTGAATCAGAGAAAATATGGTGAGACGATATTACAAAGGTTTAATTTGCATGGAAGTAAACCGGTCAAGGTTCATATTCCTATAAGTGTAAAGTTATCTACAGATCAATGTCCCAAGACACAAGAAGAAGAAGAGGACATGTCCCATGTTCCATATGCCAGTGCAGTTGGCAGTTTGATGTATGCAATGGTCTGTACTAGATCGGAAATTGCACATGCAGTGGGAGTTTTGAGTAGGTATATGTCAAAACCAGGGAAGGAGCATTGGACATCAGTAAATAGGGTCTTCAAGTATCTTTGTGGAACTACCAGTTATGGATTGTGCTACCAAGGAAGACCAGGATTAGACAGAGTGGTGGACATACATGGTTTTGTTGATGCAGACGGGGATGGAGATATGTATTGCAAAAGATCTATAAGTGGGTATGTGTTTAACATATTTGGAGGATCAATTAGTTGGATGAGCAAAAGACAGACTGTAGTGGCACTCTCAACTACAGAAGTTGAATACATGGCAGCCACTCATGCAATCAAGGAAGAAATATGGTTACAGAGATTGTGTTCAGGTATTGGGTTGGTACAACAAGAAGTGAGATTATATTGTGACATTCAGAGTGCAATCTTCCTGGAAAAGAACCCAGCTTATCATTCAAAGATAAATCATATTGATGTTCAGTATCACTTTGTGAGAGACATGGTTGAATAAAAGAAGGTGTTGCTGGAAAAGGTTGACACTTTGAAGAATGTTGCAGATTCATTAACAAAGTCTGTGAGCACATAAAATTTCTCCTGGTGTAGAGTAATAATGGGCATTGCTTCCCTGGATTGTTGACTATATAATCCCATGGGCCCATGGATGCAAAGAAAACAACAAGTGGGAGAATGTTGGGTGTATGTAATATTCTTTTCGTGTGTGTGTGTGGGCGCGTCAGATTTGAAAATTGCATATGACGATCCTTCTAGTATTTCTATTTGTGTCGTGTGCACTGGGCGTTTCCTGGGGGGGGCAAGTATGCCCCCCCCTGGTTACGTGCAACGTTCGGGGCAATGCCCCAAATTTTTTTTTGGGAGGATTTTTCTATTTTTAACGGTTTTCTAAATTAATCCCAGATTAAGGGATTAGGGTTTTGGTATCTATAGAATACCTAAAAACATTGTATATATTGTATGGTGAATGGTGAAATTTATATAATGAATATTTGAAAGGTTTTCCCCGGTTGAGGGGTTTCGGTATAAATCTCTATGTACTATGTGTATGAGCCATTGATTAATTTATGTTTTGCGTAAGAATATATATGCATTTCTTTACTTCACAGGTTTAAAACTTACATAAATGTGCAACATTCCTTCTGTAAGAAGAGAAGTTTTGAAGGTATTGAAGGTACAATATGAAGCAAGATATCCTCTGGTCATCCTAAATAATGTGTATCATGGGAGCTAGGGAGAAGAGTCTCCACCTTTTTACCTTTCCTTGGGAATAAATTGTTTCTGTTTGAATAATTGTATGTTAGACGTCAGAGCCTCGAAAAATGTGATGTCTCTAAAGGTCATGAAACAAATTGGTTTACAAACAACTCTCCCTTATGTAAATTTTTGTGGTATTGATTCAAGAAGGGTGAAGGTGTATAGTCTCATAGAATATGTGGAGGTGTATCTTCAATATTTCCCCCACATCAGCCTCACCGTGAACATAATTGTGATTTATGTGCCAAATGCTTAGGGCATGCTCTTTTCAAGAATTTGGTCAATTACCCTTGGGCATTTTCTCAGTATGGACCTTATTCATACACATAATATCCCTATGGGAGACGAGAAAGTTGAGATCTTGTACAATCAACATGTTGCGAAGAATCATGTAGTTGACATGAATGGCCCAAATTATTGTAGTGATTGTGAGTAGGATGTGGCACCTCAGGTCATTGAGTACAATCCTCAATATTTTCCATTTGCACAAGAGGATTGTATTGATACATTACTCCTGAAGGTAGACAAGTACAAAGAGAAGCTTGTAGAATACAAGGGAAAAAATCTAGGGTCCATCAAAATACTCAAGAGGAATGAAGATGAGAAGTATAACGAGGAAGAAGAGGCTATCAAGGACATGTTCAAAGTAGGTCCACCTACTCATCCTTAAATTGAAGACATAGCTTATGTTGAATTTGATGAAAGGAAACCTTGTACTCATGTGGGATAAGAGAAAGGACAAATATAAGTATGATAAGATGAGTGAAGTTTTATGGCTTGGCCCTTACATCATCAACAAGAAGTTGGAGAAGGGAACTTATTATTTATTTGCCATGGATTGGAGAAAGATGCCATTACTAGTTTATGGGTCTATCCTCCAACCATATGTGGATGGGACTTGATCTCCATGGGCCTAGAGCCCTAGGTAAGTAGGTAGGTCATCTTGCTTTCTTGCATTTGCATTTGGTGTGTTCATCCTAGTGTAGTTGAATTTTATTTGATATTTCTCTTTTCATGCTTCTTTATTTGCATAATTGTTATGATACATTTGCTTGAATCATATTACATGTTAGCTAGAAATTTTTGAAAAATAAAAAAATTTCTTTTTAGATATAGTTGTCAATTTTGAAATTTTGAAGTTTTGGTTATATGAATAAAGGGTTGAGTGCACCACCCTTCGATATACCACTCTGTCTTTTTTGAGTGTGTGTAGGCATAGGTCTGACCAGGAGATATTGACGTTCTAATGTACTCTATGGAAAGCACATGTCCCCATGTAGGAGTTGGATGTTACCCTCGCCAGGATAGGGGTAACTAAGGAGATGATGTCTCAAGGAATGCAGGTTGAAGACATGGAGTGCCAAGAGTCAGATGAGTAGTTCGAGCCCCTTTTCTTACCACACATCATCATTTGATTGACAGAAACAACGTCCAACACACCAGCTTGGCCCACAAAGTAAAATAGATCTTTCTTCCTAAGCTAACAAGTATGGTCTCTTGGTAAGTGTCATTTTAATAACTGAAGCATTTCAAAATGTTGCAAATATTCCTTTCTTGATTATGAAGAAGTTTGTTTAGAAATTATGCCTTTTTCCTCATTTCATCTTGGTGGCTGACATGTTTTCCTAGTAAGTGGGTCACCCTCGGGGAAAGGATTGCTTCTAGGGGGGATCCTTGAAGGGTCATCATACCATTTCTGCACATACTTATCAGTTTCCACTCTTATTCCCTTTTGTTTCCTCATCTTTTGAGTTTCTGGGCTTATTGACCCCAAGAAGGGTTTGTACCTCATTTCATGGGGAGAAGGGGCTAAAGGCCCATATGTTTTGTAGCTGGAAAAATATAAAATACATAAATTATCCTATAGATGCTCACCCTAAGGTATTGAAAGCGATGAAACACTTCTCCATAAAGGTCAAGGACATTAAAAAAAAAAAAGAGAAACACATAAGTAATAAATGTCCCGCTTGTTGAGGGAATTCATTTGCGGTGTCTATTACTTTCCTTGCACATGGAAATCGATGTGTTCTTAGCTCCTAGTGGAATTGTGGTGCTCCTTGTTGGCCCTTGACCAAGTTTTGAGGAACACTTGGTCATATTTGACCATTTTTGGACTTTGACAGCCTGCCAAAGATGGAGCACCAGGCGAAGCAGAGATCACGGGATCTCGGTCCACTTTTGGGCCCCTTTTAGGGTTTTGGGTTAATGTAATGGGAAAGGGATGTTGGCCTGTTGGTTTACCCATGCTTAGGCCCACTTTTGTAATGTATAAATAGAAGGATAGGCAATATAAGATGGAGAGTAGATGTGATTTCTTAGTGCAATTGGTAGTGCATCTATGTAATGTTGAATAAGTGTTATGTGCGAACTATATAAGGCTTGCAAGGCTAAGTGCAAGTTACTGTGAGGTTGCTATAGAAAGCTAAGTGTTGTAACACAAGGAAGAAGGATCTAGCGAGCTGCGCAGATCTTCTATCCTATGCGAAGAAGGGTTTTGGAGGCTTTGTGCTTGTAACAGATTGAAGATGATAATAAAGAAGAAGATCTTGTGGACGTAGCCTCAGGGTGGGGGTGAACCACGTAAATCTATGTGTTATGCTATGTGCTTTGATTCAATGTGTTTATCTTTGCTTATGCTATGTGCTTTGATATATCCACTTATGCTTTGTGCTTCTTAGATATATATGATTGTTAGATCTGATGTGTATGAGGATGCTTAGTGTTGATCTACTGGATCTGATCTGGGTTACCATGGTTAAGTGCTAAAATACTGTAGATTTGAGTGTACACCGTGATGCTCTGTGTTGTCTGTGAAGGATAATAAGGGTTGAATATTGATGAATGATCGATGCTAAGTGCTCTGTAAATGATATAATCACAGATATGTGTCCCAGCTAAGGTTGCAGACACCTAAGTATTGAAACTACCCCTGCCTCTACCTCGGGTGAGACTTCATCTGCTTCGTAGGTGTTGCCGAAAGGGTCGGTAGTTAGGGCTTTGTTGGTGCACTCTTGAGCGTTGAACCCTGGGTCTGCCCCTATGCCAACAAATAGTTTTGTTGTCGGGAAACACTGCTTGAGCTCGATAGAATGCTGGAAGCAGTTGTTAGCTTGGTCTAGGTGTTTTCGAAAGGGTCGGTAGTTAGGGCTTTGTTGGTGCGCTCTTGAGCGTTGAACAATCACACACAAAATGAAAGATGTGTGTGGTTCACCCTCTCTCTAGGGATATGTCCACAGAACTATGCTTATGATTCATTAAGTTAAAGCATACAGTTCTTATCTATGCTCTCAGCTAGCAAATCCTCTTTCTTCTCTCTCTTTCTCTCCCCTTCCACTACTCACGCCGGTCCATCCCGACCGACTGATGAGAAATGGAACAAGCACAAGGATGACATCGCAAATGCCAATCTTATCCCATGCATTATACCTAATTACTTACCACCTCTAAGCGGTGCCATCAACCATGAAAATGTACCGCAAGACTTCGAGTACACTTTGATCATCGTGTACCTTTTGAAAGGGGTGCGCACAGTTCGTGCTGACCAGGATAAGCTCGCAGCACTGAAATTTAGCGATTTTAACCTTGGAGATTGTAAAGTTTACAGCATGTTAGCCCCGCATAAGTACTTAACTAGGACCAAAGGCAAGAATTATAATATTGTCCTGCATTCATGGACCCAGAACCTCACACAGTCCACACTGCTTAATGTAATGAAGATCCCACACTTCGTCCGACACCAGGAATTCAACACATGTGTCAAGTTGTTGTTGTCCTGCTACCATGGGAGGATAGTTATGGTTGGACCTCCGCATCACTATGGATCCGACCTTGATCAATCAGATCACAAGAATTAGTATGAAAGGCCCTGACCCATAGGAGTTTTATCCTGGAAAGACCTCAGACCGAGCACTAGCGCAGAGGATAAAAGAAACTTATGGCTATGTCGAGAAAGGCACACGAGGCTACAAGGTAGCCTCTATCCAGAGTGGCACAGTGCGCCTTGCCTGTCAGCTTATCGCAGGTAAGCTAGTTCATAAGAAAAAACCAACACAAGTGACTGGATTCGTAGTTGACCTCACAGGGAAGTGCGCTGAGGGAATACATATGAACTGGGTGCAGTACCTTGTAAAACAACTAGAGATTGATTGCAGAGAAGTGAAAGACCAAGGGTATGAGTTCCAATTTAGTTGGTTTCTCATACTAATCACTTTCATCCCCTGGGAGCTACCAGAAGGTGCCACTTTTCTGGAGATCGAACCCTTTGAACCACTAGTTGCGAAGTTTTGTACGCTGTGGTACTCCAACGACATGAACAAGCAATGGTAGTCCAATGCCGTCTTCCACGCCTATTACAACCAATTGAAGAATGCAATCCAGTCTACACCGTGCCTCACCCCAAACACACTTCACAGGTTTATACCTTTGATAAAATTCAGCGCGGATCGCCACTTCACCTATATCACAATGTACGTTGATGAGAACAAACAATAGCTCTAGCTGTACTACAAGTTGACAGAAGAAGACTTGGAGCAGATTACCAAGGAATGGTCGGCGGACCTCTTTGTTGCAGTGGACCCCACAGAAATGTCCTATGTGGATATCCCTAAATCTATGTCAGATATACTTGGACCAAGAAATACTAAGAAGGATGATGAAGCTCAAGATGTCCATAGCACATCCACAAAGACTACTTCGATATCACCTGCGCAGGAAGGTGATGGTGAAGAACTAGGTGGCACAAAAGTTGAGCAAAACAAAGGTGAGGTTACTCCGCCTAGAGAGGAGGAGGACCCCTCTAAGAAAAGGAATTTTACCCCACCAAAGCCCTCATCCCAAAAGAAAACTAAGGCCACTTGGAATATGTTTAAGACTACCCTCACACCGGACGACTTCAACTTTTTAATCGATGTGTTGAATGATGCTTCACTAGAGATCGCAGAAAATAAAGAAGCGAAGTAGGAGGAGGTATTCATCCGAATCAAGGGTGAACTTCAAGAAGTACAACAAGCACTCCAGTCCAGCCGAGCAGTTTCTACTGCGCCCTTGACAATTGGAATGACATGAACAGGTGATTAGCCCACCCAATTACACCAGATCACCAATAAAGTCGAAGCCCGCCTTCGACGATCTCAAGAAGACACAGCGCAAGCAACCTAGACTTTGACACAAGTACAAAGCACACTTGTAGAACAACAAAGTAAGGCAAAATGAGAAAATCTTGCCCTGCAAGCGAAGTGGGATGAGGAGAAAGCACAGTTACAACAAAGAAAGGACCAGTTTCTAGCAGAGCAACTTGAAGTACAGGAAAGGTTTCACAAAGAACTTCGCTCTATGATGGTCATAGAAGTGAATATTGAAGAACGTGTCCGACAGCTGGTGGCACAACTTGAAGAAGTAATCTAGCAACTTCAACAACGCATCGCAGATCTGGAACTTCATACTGTGCCCAAGACTCCTCAAGAAATAAGAGATCTAAGGGAGGAAACTGCCCGCAG
Organism: Picea engelmannii; assembly: GCA_009831015.1. Classification (NCBI taxonomy): domain Eukaryota; kingdom Viridiplantae; phylum Streptophyta; class Pinopsida; order Pinales; family Pinaceae; genus Picea; species Picea engelmannii. Next base: position 394,761 of record ML787316.1, read on the forward strand.
CGCAATTGGCCGATTAAAAACCTTTTCCTTGGAATGCAAGAAGCTGAGCGCTAGAAGCACCTAGAATTATGAGAACCTCACAAAGAATCCAGAGTTGCAGGCATTGGAGGCACAACAACAAATAAGTTAAAATTAACCATCAAAATCAAGTGTATGATGTTGGAAATGAAGCTAGCAATTATCATACAATTTTCCTATATATATATATATATACTGCTTTATTTTTGGGATAGCAAGGTTTATTTTTTATTCCCCATTGGTTTTGAGGCTTTAATCTTCATAGTTTGTCTTGTTTCGGGCATGTCTAACATTGTTTTGCAGGCACACTACCTTAGCAACCATTTTCAAGATCATAAGATTCTTTCTCAAGCCTTTTTCCAATATTTGTCCTTGACCTATAGGGGAACTCTTTGATCACTTTCCATATTCCATTGCAATCCCCCTAGGGTTAGCCGGTAAGCCTCCCTTGTGTTGGACTTATCCTTCACTAAAATGAGGGGAAAATCTATTGAGGTGACAATGATAGGTTTTTCCAGTTGTGTCACACACTTCTGGTTTGGGTTGGGATTTTCCCAAACTAAAAAATGTGTGATAACAGTGCCAAAATCTTGAGGGACAAAGTTCCAAGGTTGAAGTTCCCATCAAGTAGGGAGAATCATGACTTTTAGAAAAATTCCTATTGGATTGGGGGGGAAATTACCACTGGAAAGAAAGTGAGTTTGTTTGAAACCATTATATTTTCTAGAGGATTTTTCATTGTTGTAATGAAACCCCCTAGGGTCACCCGAGAATCCTCCCTTGTGTTGAACTTATCCTTCACTAAAACGAAAGGGAAATATATTGAGGTGACAATGATAGGTGTTCCTAGTTGTTTCACATGCTTGTGGTTTGGGTTGGGACTTTCCCAAAATAAAAAATGTGCGATAACAGTGCCAAAATCTTGAGGGACAAAGTTCCATGGTTGAAGTTACCATCAAGTAGGGGGAATTATGAATTATGGAAAAATTCCTATTGGATTGGGGGGATATTACCACTGGAAAGAGACCGATTTTGTTTGCAACCATTGATGAAGATGCTTCTCCTTTGAGTAGCCTTCAAAGGATCTGTGCAAATTTGTCCATCATTTCGTTCCTTTGTCACACAAGGGATTACTCGAGAAACATTTTAAAATGATCTCCTGCTTCATCATCTTTATTTTCATCTCCCATGGGTTGTTGTCAGGCTCGCCATGACTGATCTTGCAACGAATCGATTGGTTTGAGTCCCAACTTCTTGTACCCAAATCTTGTCAGGGACATGCACGAAGAAAAATAAATGAACAACAGATCGCTCTAACACCATTGATATGGATTTAGGAGAAGAAAAAACTGATTAACATGCTCAATACAATAAACACATAGATATGAAGAACAACAGAGATATCCAGTGAACAATATCTTCTATTGAATAAATGAAATAGGCTGAAACTGTAAAACTGCAGAACTGAAACACTTGCTCGAATGGTGGTAGCTATCTCTGAGAAGAGATGTGGTTGCTACGTGCATCCATCTGAGAAGAATCAATTACAATGAGGCTCCAGAGGCCTTTTTGATATTACTCATGAATGCCAAAATCCTAGACATCCAAAAACCTAACCCTAGGAGGTGAAACATCAAAATTTATGTGGGCCCCTATGGTTAAGTTGGTACCTCAACTTCCCAAGGTCGTAAATTTTTCATATGACCTCCGTTTTAGGTGCGTGATAGCCCATTGGAAAGGTATTTTAGAGAAATACACATTATGTCGTCAAAATCTGACTCTGTCTACAGTTTGACTGTGGCGAGCCAAAAAAACACTGTTAAGGGCCCCAAAACAACCCTGGAAGTACAATAAGATGTGTTGACATGAAAACATACAAAATAATCCATTTGGATTAGGTGGGAGGCCACCAGTATCCACCTAGAAGATGTGTGGGGCTTCTAACAAACCCGGAAGTGTAGAACCCACCATTACAAAGAAGTACAAAAGAACGTGCTAAACTAAAACTGTCAAGAGGAGCCAGTTGGAATAGGTGGGTGGCCACCAATATCCACCTGGATCAGTTATACCCCCTTAGGAAGAAATGGTCTCCATTGTGTTGAGTTCCCCATCATGTGAGGAAACTTCTGTTGAATTTTTCCTTGTGTGAGCCACTTTCCTCGGTGGAGGAGTTGCCCTGCCTTGGCAACCCGATGAAGCTGGATCCTCTGCTGGGAAGCTCCCTTGACCTATGTGTCCACTATCTGATTAGTGGATTCTTGTTCCATGCAGTCAAGGTTGAGCTCTGTTGGTGTTAGTTGTTCTGCGATCTTTGAGGTGTCCAATAATTGTGGAAAATACGGTCGAAGGAGGTCCACATTGAACTCTAGGTGCAAGCCAACGAAGGGTGGAGTGTTAAGCTCAAAATAATTACTACCCACATCCTTGGTGATAGTGTAAGGCCCATAGCGAAGTGGGTGGAGCTTCTGACGGGGCTTGGTGAGATTCTCCTTCTGCAAATGTAACCAGAATTTGTCTCCAACCCGAAACTAGTGTGGTACCCTGTGTTGATCATGGTGTTTCTTGTACTTAGCATTGGATTTTTGCAAAATCTCATGGACCTATTGGAGGATGTGTTGAATCTTCTCAATGAATATGATGGATTTTTTGATCTCAGAATGAACATGGAAAGATTATGTCAGTGTGGTGGCAAGAGGTAGTGCAACATCAATGGGACCCAAGGGTTGGAATCCTAGCCCAACCTGAAATGGGTTATGGATGGTGGAGCTATGGAGAGCCTTCTTGTAACTGTGTTGAACATAGAGGAGACTCTCATCCCATGTACGTTGATGCTTAGAGTTGTACATGCACAGGATGTGCACAATCGTCCGATTGACAACCTCAGTTTGGTTGTCTGTTTGGGAGTGGAAAGTAGTGGATTTAGTGAGCTTGGTGTCCAATAGTGACCAGATACTCGACCAAAATGTGCTGAGGAAATTGTTGTCCCAGTCGGAGATGATGGCTTGTGGTATCCCAAAATGGACCCACACTCGCTCAAAGAAGATATTGGTAGTATATGTCGTTGTGATATTATTATTGCAGGCTACGAGGATGGCCATCTTCGAAAATCGATCAACGACCACAAATACACAATCATTTTCTTGCTTGGTGGATGAAAGGCCAGACATGTAATCCATTTAGATGGATTCCCAAGGCTTCTCGGGAGTAGGAAGAGGGGTGTATAATCCTTGATTATTGATGGATGGCTTGGAAATGGCATGAGAAATGCAATATCTAATATACTTGTTGACGTCCTGTCGAAGTTTTGGCCAATAAAAATGTTTATGAATTAGAACAGCCACAATTTTCTCCATGCCAAAATGTCCCGCCATCCGACTGTATTGGGATTCCAAAATAATCTTTGCACGCTCACTTGTAGGAACACAGAGATGGCCCAAATTGCATAATAGTCCATCCTGAATGTGAAAATCGGTGACAATCACACATGTACCCAAGAACTTATAGGTGGTGGCGAAGTCTTGATCTTGCTAATAAATTTGGGGCCACTCAGATGCCTCATGTCCATAGGAATGGAGTACAGTGGTGAGTGTAGCCACGAGAGGTTGACTCAGCCAGTTAGCGACATGATTTGAGATCCCTATCTTATACTTGATGTTGATATGGAACTGTTGTAGGTAGGTGGACCACTTATGATGGAGGTCATTCTGTAATTTCCCCTGGGTCTGTATGAACTATATAGGCTTGTGATCAGTGTGGATGATCGTCTCCTTTAACAAAATGTAATGTTTCCATTGACGATAGGCTTGTACAATGAAATACATTTTATTTTCATAGGTGGGGTATTTTCGGATAGTATCTGAGAATGTCTCACTATGGTATGCCACCGGATGACCGTGTTGAGTGAGAACTACGCCTACAACACAGTCAGGTGCATCAGTCTCAATCTAAAAAGGTTGTTTCCAATCAGGAAAGGAGATTAATGGAGCTGAGCACAAGCGATGATTCAGATCATCAAATTCTCTTTGTTGTTCCTTCACCCACACAAAATTTTCCCTGCCACCTCCATTGGTTACCTGGCTGAGGGCCCATGCAATATGGGAGAATCCCAACATGAACCATCGGTAGAAGTTGGTCAGTCCCAAGAAGATCTGAAGCTTGATTACTATGGTCGAGGTTGGCCAGTCATGGATGACTTGGATCTTAGCTGGATCAACATGTACCCCATGCTCATCAATAATGTAGCCCAAGTATTGGACCACGTTCATGCCAAAGGAGCATTTTTCCAAGTTGGCATATAACTTGTGTTGTCGCAGAGTGCTCAAAACTTGTTGAATATGTCACATGTGCTCCTCCCAAGTTCTGTTGAAGATGAGGATGTCATCCAAATATACAACCACAAAAGAGTTGGTAAAGGGTATCAATAGTACATCATCCATCAACCACATGAAATTTGTTGGTGCATTTGTTAAGCCAAAGGGTACGACTAGCCATTCAAAGAGACCTTCTTTAGATTTGAAGGTTGTATTCCATACATCAATTGGTTCGATGGGAACCTGGTGGTAGCCAGAATTTAAGTCAATCTTGTTGAAGAACTTTCCCCCCTTGAGTTGGTCAAGAAGGTCATCAATCCTGGGAATTGGGTACCGGTTCCTGATTGTGATTTTGTTTAAGGATTTGTAATCAATGCAGAGTCACCTAGTCCCATCCTTCTTCTGCATTAGTACAATCAAGTTTCCACAAGGGGAGGATTTGGGTCTGATGTGCCCCTTTTGAAGAAGTTCTTGGATCTGACGCTTGATTTCATCATTTTCCATTAGCGAGTGACGATATACTAGTCCATTAGGTAGAGGTGCACCGAGGGTCAGATCAATTGGATGCTTGACTTGGAAGTGTGTCGGTACCCCGGTGGGTGAGGAGAAGATGTATATGTACTCTTCCACGATCCCATCCACTTTCTTCTGTTGTAAAGAGAGGCTCTGTGTAGAGGCCATGGATGTGGTGGTGACCTTCTTATTATTGTGAACACGAATCACAAAGAAGATGAACTTCCTGATCTGTGAAATGACCTTACTATATTTCTTAGAATAGATTAAAGAAATAGCGGTAGGTGGCGCTAGCTCTTGTATCATGTACAATTATCTATCCAAAGTAATAATAACACTGTGGGGTCTAGACTCATACAAAACATGATGCTTCCACAAATATGGTTGTCTTAAAATAACATCACAAACTTCAAGGGGATAAATATCACACAATACCTCATATTTGAAAGGCTTGATGTCATAGGGCAGACGACAGTATTAGCTGACATAAAGATCTCTTACTTGGCGAAGCCAACCGATGGTATAGGGTTGCAGGTGAGATGTTGTTGGTAGGTCCAACCACTTGACGACCTCTGCTAAAAAAAGGTTCTTATGAAATCCACTATGGACAATGAAATGAAGAAGAGCCCCCTTTACCCACATCTGTGAGTGAAAGAGGTGTTCCCCTTCCTCTGGTTCTTCTAGTTCACTTGGCCGGAATTTGGTGGTAGTGAAAGTGGCATTGGTTTCAACATCGATAATATGCTTCCCTCCTTTGAGATTTTATTTAGAATCATAATCATCCTCTGACTCGGAAGCCTTCAGCTCGGCCATGAGTGACTTCTTGGAGCAAGATTATTCAATGTTGTGCCAAGGGATTTTATGGTACTGACACCATTTTCCCGTGTCCTTCTTCATCTTCTCATTTCCCTTCTTGTGTTAAGGCTTGGACTTGGTGTCCTAGGAGTGGCCATATTTGCTCTGTCCCTTATTGTGTGGGTTGGGGATGCCTTTTCCCTGTTTTGGTTGTGAGGAGTTTGCAAATACAAACTCTTGCCTCTTTTGCTTAAATTTTTACTCGATCTTGACAATGTATCTATAAGCCGTACCCAATGAGGCGATGTCCAAAAACTCCATTTATGTTTGAATGTATCTATGAAAACATGTGTGGTATTTGAGCATTAGTGTCTCTCATAGTATTTGATACCCAATTTGGTGCGTAGGGTACAAAAAATATTGGTGAAATTTGGAACTGTCTAGTCCCTTTCTTGATGCAGTGTGGTCCATCTAGTGTACTGGTCCTCGTAGCTTCCAACAGGGTAGTATTTTTCTTTAATGACATCTCGAAAGGAATCCCATGTAGCGGCAACCACAAATATTGCAGATTCCTCTATGGTTATTTTCTCAGAGTAAGCCTCCCACTAGTCCTTAACATGGGGGATGGCCTTAAGGAGTGAAAAAATAATATTTTCTCTATCGGAAAAATTGTGGACTGAAAAATACCCTTCGAGCAGATTCAACAATTTATCTACAACATCCACATCTATCAGTTCTTCAAATAATGGAATATCAAAATTTACCTATATCTTGAAGGGGGTTGCATGGCCACTTGATGAAGATGCTTCTCCTTTGAGTAACCTCCGAAGGATCTGTGCAAAGTTGTCCATCATTTCGTTCCTTTGTCACACAAGGGATTCCTCGAGAATTTTTTTAAAATGATCTCCTGCTTCATCATCTTTATTTTCATCTCCCATGGGTTGTTGTCAGGCTTGACATGACCGATGTTGCAACGACTCAATTGGTTTGAGCCCCAACTTCTTGTACCCCGATCTTGTCGGGGACATGCACAAAGAAAAATAAATGAAGAGTAGATCGCTCTAATACCATTCATATGGATTTAGGAGTGGAATGAACTAATTAATAGGCTCAATACAATAAACACATAGATATGAAGAACAACACAGATATCCAGTGAACAATATCTTCTATTGAATAAATGAAATAGGTTGAAACTGTAAAACTACAGAACTAAAACACTTGCTCGAATGGTGGTAGCTATCTCTAAGAAGAGATGTGGCTACTACGTGCATCCGTCTGAGAAGAATCAATTACAATGAGGCTCCAGAGGCCTTTTTTATATTACTCATGAATTCTAAAACCCTAGAGATCCAAAAACCTAACCCTAAGAGGTGAAATGCCAAAAGTTATGTGGGCCCCTATGGGTAAGTTGGTACCTCAACTTCTCAGGGTTGTAACTTTTGCATATGACGTTCGTTTTAGGCGTGTGATATCCCGTTGGAAAGGTCTTTTAGAGAAATACACATTACACCATAAAACTCTGACTTCGTCTACAGTTTGACTGTGGTGAGCCAAAAAAACACTGTTAAGTGCCCCAAAACGGCCCTAGAAGTACAACAAGATGTGATGACATGAAAACATACAAAATAAGCCAGTTGGATTAGGTGGGAGGCCACCAGTATCCACCTGGAAGATGTGTGGGGATTCATACAACCCAAAAAGTGTAGAACCCACCATTACAAATAAGTATAGAAGAACGTGTTGAACTAAAATTGTCAAGAGGAGCGAGTTGGAATAGGTGGGTGGCCACCAATATCCACCTAGATCATCCCAGTTATTTCACACACTTGTGGTTTGGGTTGGGATTTTTCAAAAAAACAAAATATACGCTAACAGTGCCAAAATATTGAGGGAAAAAGTTCCATGGTTGAAGTTCCCATCAAGTACGGGGAGTTGTGACTTCTGGAAAAATTTCTATTGGATTGGGGGGTGGGGGGAATTACCACTGGAAAGAGAGTGAGTTTGTTTGCAACCATTCTATTTTCTATGAGATTTTTGGTTGTGAAGTATGGGTGCCTTTAACAAGTTGAACATGCTTAGGATTTGGTACCTCCATATCGCCAATATGGAGACTATTTGATGTGATCAAAAGTGATGTTAATGATACTATCAACCCTCATGCATTAAAAGGGTGATTGACCACCTATAATTTCATTGTTCAAAATTGTCGATTTGCATCTAACAATCAAGATGTAAGAAGTAATGTTTAGTTTGGAATTTTGTGGAAATATAGAGATCAAAAGGAAAATTTATGAAACTTGGAGCTATCGAGCTCTAATGCTCATCTACCATTTTTCATTATATTTTGGGTAAAATCATGAATGTGGGTAACACTTTCATGAGAATCAGGTCGTGAAAATTGCTGATGGGAATTTTTCAGCCAAAGTCTTGAATTCTTTCGGTCGATTTTTTTTTTCGACTGAAAGTTAAATCTAATGGCGCCCTCGAAATTCATTCCACCATGTTCAACCAGATGAATTTTTTTTGTCCAGAAAATTAGTTTTTGACCAAAATATTTTCAGCCGAAAGTTTGTTTATATATATTGGTCGTAGTTTCGTTGAGATAGTTTGGGTCTCTTGTCATTTTCCAATACATAGTTCTGTGAGCGAACTGAGTGGCACCCGAGCGACACCAACAACATCCGAGTGGCACCAAGAGTAGGCAAGTGACACCATAAAATCTGTGGGAAAGGTCAGTTATATTTTCCATCGTTTTAACAGATACATCATAGATTTAGTCTTGTAGGTTATGTAAAACATCCATCTTTCATCGCATGAAATTGTAGAGATGTGTTTACTAAAATTTAGAATCTCTTAAGACTACTGGTTCATTTATTTATTTATTGTTTCGATTGAGAAATTGTCATAATATTGATTGATTACATTAGAGGTTTGAACTATTGTTAATTATTTGAAGATTGTATATTTATAATTTACCAATGCACTTAAGGTAGTTTTTTACTTTTTCTATTGAACAACAAAAACTACATATTTTTTCTATCTAGTATATTTACTTCAACTTAAGCACATCTACATTCTCAGAACTTTGATTCATTGCAAACAAATGACAATTATCCGGACCCATTTCCAAATCCTAGTATAGGATCATATTTGTAAATGTTAGAGGTGGTCTCCCTCTAGAAAAAACGTTTGCAGCATAAGGACTATGCAAATAATTAATTAGTTCAAAGTACTAATTTTATAAGAGCACCTTTCAGACCCATAATCCTCCGAGGAACAACAATCATTCACCCCCCGGGAGATGTTATATCATAGCCTTGTTTTTGTATTAATGTAGAAGATGTCTCTTGAGCTTGTTGGATGTGGCATGATGCCCACTCCAAGTACTCCCATCATCTCATGTGTCTCCCCATTTGAGTATGATTTCATTTGTTGGTACGGGTTGAAGGATGAACAATTAGAGATATGGGAAATTTGTGTACAGAGTGTGTGGTGTCCCCCTCAAAGATTAAGAAATCATTAGATGTTAATTTTCAGAGTAGAAGTAAGGCATGTAATGATATTAGTATAGACATACTAGACCTCCTAAGGAAGACTGGTAAACTAGTTTTTACATCGCTCTTTGAGATTTTGATACTGATGTAACTCCTCTACGTGTTATCACATCATTTTTGTTAATAAAATTTATTCCTTGTATATATATATATACAATGTACAAAATGTTACTACTGGAGAAAATTTATAATTCAGACTCATTTTCTTGCAAATTACTTCTACTATTTATGATACATAAACTTGTCAATGTCATAATCCATTGAATCTCCTTTAACTCCTAAAGTATGACTTTACTGTTGCATTCATAACTATTGAGTACAAATCTAATTATGTTTGTTATGTCTTAGGGAAATTCCCCTCCCATTGTATCCTTTGCGGCGAAATTTCAACAAATCGCTCATCCCTTTTCAACATAGCATGTATGAGGAAATGTGTAGTTTCTCCCTATAATAGTGGTACAAAACCCAAATACTCTTTGTGAAGATTCGAAACAAATTGAGATGTGTTGTAAAGAACCTAAATAATCCCTCTCAAATTTCAAAATGAATTGAGATAGTGTTGTGATGAGACTAGTGAAGTGCCTTAAGAATGCCTACTACAATTCATTTATACTATAATGCAATGTGAACCTAATGTCAATAGCTCACAAAATATGCAAAGGGTTTGCATAATTCAACTAGTGAAAAAGTAGAGGGAAAAATGGTTAGGTGTGCAATTTAAAGGTTGAGTATTTGAAAACATGAATTTTTAGCCATAATAGAACAATTAGCTTAAAGACTACTATTTAGCATTGTAAGATTGAAATTCATTTATTACAATAACAAACTCTTTCAAACCATAAATTATACTGAGGTTTCTATTATATTTTCCACATTCCTTGGCTCATCCTCTAACTTTTGAAAGTCCATGATGTGGTGGAGTGCTTCTATATGTGACGATATGAGTGGGCTGTTAGTGACGTATAAGGTAAAAGGGAAATTGTCTGCATTGGGAAATTGGCAGTCTCAACAATAGTTTAAATGACTAGGACCTTGGAAATATTGAGAATGTGATATTATCAAACTACTACTATGCTTGTTGTATCTTATATTATATGCCAGTTTGGGCCATGACAAGTTGTTTTTGTATAGATAAAATCACTTTATATATTAATTTATGAATTTAACTATTGGAAAGCTCCCCCTCAGGAACATAGTTACAAGCCATATTTAATGAAGCTACACATTAAATTCATATATAATTTGTGTGCTTTCTTGGTTCTCTTTAAGTTATTTTCGTGCTTGTTAATTACATCTTTGCATGGCCATTTTATTTGTTGCATTTGTCAAGCATGTTACCTTTGTAATACATGAGGTGGCTTTAGGAGGGTATATCTCTATGCGTGGCATGCATGATTATAGGTTTTGTTAAATGAAACACAAGTTATCACAATTATTTACCACTCTTACAAGTATGATGTAAATCACATTATACACTTTACATGTCAAAGCACATCATAACTCTTTTACTTCTAGGTATTTAAATTCATAACTACCATTTACAGTAGAAATTGAAAACTAAAACATATTACCAATAATTCCATCGACTAAGCATTTAAATTCTTCCAAATCCAAGTAATTTTTCTTTGTTATTTAGATGAAATTATCTCGAAATTAAATAACCCAATTTTTGTGATGCCAAGACCAAAATGCTAGCAAGAGGCATTTCAGGCCTAAATGAGGCGATGCACCGAGGAACCAACAACCAAAAAAAAAACTCATAATTACTTAAACATTACTCATATACAAAGGGATTAGTTACTTTGTAGGTGAAATATAGTGGAGTTACATAGTTGTAAATGGCTCCACGGTAGTACCTGCAGAGATGAATTTTATAACAATAGTTACAACATCTTGTATAGGTTTTTCAAGCATCAACAAAATTATCTATCGAATCTAGATAATAATAATAATAATCTACTTTTAAGGTTATGACCAAGCTAGACACCAAGTCAATTCTAGTTTGTTAAACTACCATTCATATCACTAATTTATTATTGTTATATTAATTATAGTTATGTAGGATTATTAATGGCTTGTAGCTCTATTTGTCTCCTATATAGACATAAAAAAGACTAATTTGAATATTTATCTTATATGGTGCATTTGATATATTGTCATAGGATTTTTCCCCATTTAAAGAGGCTTCTCATTCATTTAGTTTCTTACTTGATTTTGACATAGCATCATTAAAATATGATTTGTTTTTGTCATTTGGCCATTTGGTATTAAGTAAGCAATCCTTATTTTTGGCTCCTTCAAAAGAGATATATTATGTAACGTACCCAACCATCCCTAGGTCGGGCTACGCTACTTCAAGTGGTAACATACCCAGCCACCCACAGGCTGGGCACACTACCTCACAAATCACTTCTGAACTAATTTCGAATTCAGATAAATTTCTAATTAATAAATAGGAATGAAATATTCAGATGAAGAGTTCAAGATTCATGCTACAACATAAATAAATGAGACATATGTGATGCACAACAATGAACAACAAGCATGCCTATTGTATATATGAATTTCATAGATAAATAAATACACAGCAGAATAAATACACATGTAAATAAAACCATGAAAGAGAGCACTTATCTTTAATGAAACAAATCACCAACTGGCTGCATAAAAAGGATGTTCCACCCAACCGTAGACATTGTTGTTCCGAGTCTCAACAACAATGTCACCCCCGAGCCAGAGTGTCACTCAACAACAAGGACGGTTCTAGAGTGTCACTCAACTTCCCAAACCAATCGACACTCAAGCTCTCATAGGGTTTTCAACACACACAACAATCCAAAGTACATCGGCTCTCTTCTACCTAGCTTGCACAACCCAAGAGAATGGACCCCCTTCTCTGCCATGTAGTCCCTCAGGATGTCCACCTCCTTCCATGGATCCAGTGAATTTGGTCAATAATCTCCATGCCGAGACTCTCAGGATTTGTAGCTGTGGGAAAAAATTAATGCATGCTAATGCATCTCAGACATGCAGGCATTAATTCATGGCTGGAATACACCATCAGTCATTACAGCCAACAAAACCATGGCTCCTCTCCAACAATTCGTTTTTCTTTCCCCAAAAAAAACACGAATGAGGAATGATGAGTGGGTGAAAGAATGAATGGGGAGAGAACATAATGAAATGGGTGAAAAATGAACAATGACTAAGTGAGTGAATAATAACCCCCAAACAACCCACAATATGGGTTTATATATTTACTTGCAAATCAACAACCACATGGCCTTCTCCAAGAAGCTCATGTAACCACTCTTCTCCATTAAAAAAATTATGGGTAAATAAAATATAAAATAAATACTTAGCCCCTCAAGCCCCCTCCCGTGTGGAATCATAGCCCCCTATAACTCTTGTCCTTGTCCATCTAGTAGCCAATGATGTATTTATTATTAATAATGATCAAAACATTACATTTCCTAGGCACATTGGCCTCATTTAATTGTTTGGGCACTCTGTCCTTTCATAAATTAACAAAATACATTATTTAATACGAGGCACAAAACTAGGGTATTACATTCCCCTCCCCCTTATTTTGGCATTGTCCTTAGTGCATATACAAAACAAAAATCAAAATTTCAAAATTTATTAAAAAATTTGTGGGTACTCTGCCCGCATGGGATCTTCATGCTCCCAAGTACAATCTTCAGGACTGTAGTAGGTCCACTGGACTTTTACCAGCTCTACAACTCGATTCTGGATAATTTTGAATTTTCTGTCCAATATTCGCATTGGTTGGACATGAAATTCTCCCTCTGTCTCTACCTAAATCATATGCAAATCAATAACATGGTTAGGATCATGTACATATTTTTTTAGCAAAGAGACATGAAATACATTATGCACATTCATGGAAGTAGGAAATGCATGCATGTATGCAATTGGCCCTATTTTGTCCAATATCTCAAATGGACCACAGAATCTAGCTGCTAGCTTTGTACAACTACCCAACTTCAAAGAGATCTTCTTGGGATTCACTTTTAAAAGAACATGCTCCCCCACTTTAAATTCTCTAGTTATCGTGTTCTTATCTGTGTAAATTTTCTGTCTATCTTGAGCTACCCTTAAATTCTGCTTAATTCTAACCAACTGGTTTTCCATATCCTTGAGCAATTCTGGCCCAAGTACCACTTTGTCTACTAGGTTGTCCCAACTCACTGGAGTATTGCATTTCCTACCGTACAAAGCTTCAAATGGGCTCATTTTCAATGAAGCTTGATACCCATTATTATAGGAAAACTCAACCAAGTGAAAGTAATCCTCCCACTTAGATGGCTTATCCATCACATACATTCTCAACATGTCTTCAATTACTTCATTGACTCTCTTTGTCTGCCCATCTGACTATGGATGGTATGTTGTGATAAGGTTCATATTTGTACCAAATCCTTTAAACAATCCCATCTAGAAATTTGAAGTAAACTTTGTATCTTTGTCTGAAACAATTGCCTTAGGTATCCCATGCAACCTAGAAATCTCCCTCAAGTAAATTTCTGCAATATTAGTTGTTGTATGAGTCATTTTTATAGGAACAAAATGAGCAGGATTTGTCAATTTATCAACCACTACCATGATTGAATCATGTTGTCTTGTTGTCCTGGGAAATTTAGTTATAAAATCAATGGTTACCACTTCCCATTTCTTCTCTGGAATTGGTAATGGTTGTAGCAAACCCATTGGGTTCCTATGCCCAGTCTTCATTCTATGGCATTCCATACATCTAGCAATGCAATCAACAACATATTTTTTCTTTCTTGGCCGAAAGAATTGGCTTCTTATTGCTGCAATTATTTTATGGTAACCAGGATGTTAGACATATGGAACATTATGCATTTCTTTTAATACCAAATTCCTAAGTTCTCTGGAACTAGGAACATAAATTCTATTTTTATGCATAAGTAATCTATCTTCCTTCATCTCATATTCGTTAAATTTATGTTGTACATTTTCTTTCTATAAGCTTTCTTTTACCTGTAGGTAATGATGATCTGTAACAATAACATCTAAAATTGTGCTCTTTAAATCTGATTGATGCATACTAATGGTTGTAGCATGCATGGGATGTAATCTTCTACTAAGTGCATCAACAACTTTATTTTATTTTCCTTTGATATGCTTGATGTCAAAATCGTATTCTCTTAAAAAATCCAGCCATGTCATTTGCTTGGAATTCAAAGTTGGTTGTTCAAAAATATATTCCAAACCACTATGGTTTATTCTTAATTCAAATATCTTCCCCATGAGATAATGCCTCCACATATTCAATGCGTGAACAATGGCAGCAAGTTCCAAGTAATGTGTGGCATAGTTCCTCTCATGTTCTTTAATCTTTCTAGACTCATAACCAATGACATGACCATTTTGAGTGAGGACTCCACCAATTCCTTCCTTCCATGCATCTGTACATACCACAATACTTTCATCTAGGTCAGCAATATTTAAAACATGTCCACTAGTAAGTAATTATTTCAACAAATTGAAGTTCTCTTCACACTCAGATGTCTATTCAAATTTAATTCCCTTATTTTGCAAAGAAGTGATGGGATGAGAAATATTAGAGAACCTTGCTATAAATGTTCTGTAGTAACCAACAAATCCCATAAAATATCTAACTTCTGAAACATTCATGGGTGATGGCCATCCTCTAATGGCTTCAATCTTCTCTGGATCTACTACTATACCTTGTTCTGAAATAATGTGTCCCAAGTAATGGATCTTTTCTTGGTAAAATGAACACTTGCTAATATTGGCATACAACTGATGTTCCCTCAACACTTGCAATACCAATCTTAGGTGATGTTCATTCCCTTCCTCTGACTTAGAATATACAAGTTTGTCATCCAAGAATACTATGACAAATTTATCCAAATAATTTATGAATATTCCATTCATTAAGCACATAAATACAGTTGGTGCATTGGACAATCCAAATGGCACCAATACAAATTCATAATGCCCATACCTAGTTTCTAAGGTTGTCTTATTAATGTCTTCTTCCTTGATTCTTATGTGATGGTACCCTGATCTCAAGTTTATCTTTGAAAATATTGTTGCCCCTCTTAGTTGATCAAAGAGGTCATCAATTTTGGGTAGAGGGTACTTGTTCTTTACAGTGGATTTATTCAACTATCGAACGTCAATAAACAGCCTCAAAGTTCCATCCTTCTTTTTGACAAAGAGTATTGGTGCTCCCCAAGGTGAAACACTTGGACGTATGTACCCTTTCTTCAAAAATTATTCCAACTCCATTTGTAATTCTCTTAATTCTGGTGTACTCATTATTTAAAGTGTTTTTGATATTAGGGCAACTCCTGGCACTAAATCAATAGATAAATCCATCTCCCTCTTTGGTGGCAACCCTGATATTTCTTGGAATACATCTTCAAATTATTGTAGTACCGAAAATTCTTCAAGGCTTGGCCCCTTTTTCTTTTCCGGCTCTTCCACATGGGCTGCATACAATTGACATCATTTTCTGAAACATCTCTTTAGCAGTAAGGCTGAAATCTCCCTTATAGAGATGGGTCTTGTAACTCCTTTCACAGTGCTCTGTTTTCCTTCTTCATCAATACATGTAAATGTATTTTTATGACAATCTAGGACAACATGATACTTGTCCAACCAATCCATTCCAATTAGAATATCATAATACCCCAATGGTATAATATTTAGATCAGCATTAGTATTCACACCATTAAGACTTATGGAACAACCTCTGATCATATCATGGATTCTCCTTTTGGTTCCAATGGCTAGTTGAACCAAACTTGATTTTTCAAGATTACTTTTCTCCAAATGTAATATATCCACTATTTTAGGATCAATGCAACAATGAATATGAATCAATTAAAATAAAAACAAGTTGATTAATGATCTTACCTTCCACCTCGATCATATTGGATTGGTACTCTGCTTGTTGATCATCTAAGGATGCATATATTCTTACCATGTCTTCTACTATTGTAGCCTCTTGGATGTTGTGCACAATCTTCACTTTTTCTTTTCTGTGAGGGAAATCATTGTACATGTGATCTTCTTTGCATCCCCAACATTGGATTGGTGGTCTTCCTCTTTTTCCCAAGGAGTCTTCTCTCTTGGATTCATCCTTGGCATATTGGTCGGGTTGTTTTTTATTTGGGCTATTTCTATTGAAAGGAGGTTTGAATCCTTTCTTTCTCTGGTTAGAATTCTCATTATTCTTATCATTCCAAGATTTTTGCATGGATTCTCTACCCTTGCCTTGCTCATATAGGTACGTAGCCTTCCTAATGGTATCATTCAAATTCTTGGGTTCATCATATTGAATCTTCTCTTTATAAAAGGATGGAAGTCCACTCAAAAACCTTTGTATTTTAACCTTCTCATATTTTATAAACCCCACATACTTTAGCAACCCCAAGAACTTCTTTGCATACTCTTCCATGGTCATGCTTCCCAGCCTAAGTTCAAATAACTCCTACATTTTCTTGTCATAGAAGTGCTCTGAAAGGTACTCCTTTTGAAAATATTTCTTGAACTCCTTCCAAGTGATCCTACTCTCATTAATGTGCTCAACTTGCTTTAGTTGATCCAACCACATAGCAACTTTCCCATGTAAATGGTATGTGGAAATGTTGGCTTCTAGGTTTGATGAGTAGTTATGCAATTGAAAATACCTCTTGAGTCCAAGCAACCATGCTTCAACATCATCTTCCCTTTCTCTTTCACCATCAAAGGATGGTGGCTTAAGATTCCTCAGCTCTCCTTGAAAATTGTCCAATTCATGTCTTCTTCTTTGGTTCCTAACATGAGACACCTCTTGACTACTTACGAAATATTTAGATGCATAACATTTCCTTGTTGAGTAGGGAGGTGAGTGGTGTATATGATTTTTTCTAGCACTTCTTGAATAACCAACTCTTTTGTGATTATCTCTTCTTTCATGACACATTCCCTCTTCTTGTTTTGAGTTTGATCCATTCTTTGTTTTTCTTTGCAATTGATTTAAGATTTGCATCACCTAATAATTTATCTGATTTTTTTCTCTTATCAGTATCTCATTATCTTCTTTGTAACTATGCACTTATATTTTCAGGCTTCTCACGATCTCTATCAATGTTTCTTGCTCCCCTCTTCCCTTGTTTCCGTTGGATTCTATCTCTGCGTTACCAACACTGATATTTTGACCTTTGGCCTCTTCATCATGGTTGTAAGATCCCTCTCCTTCTTCCATTTCTAGTGTTAGGTTCCTATAATTTTATAGGGTAATTCTTTATGCTAATTGATATTCATTCTTCAGTGATTTTGGGTTGAAAATAATATTCCATGTTGTAAATTATTTCCAAAAAGGCTCCTGGCTTGTCTGGTGTCCTTGGATGACTTTGACCCTCCGTCCATTTTTCCCAATCCTTCATTCACTGCTATGCCACTCACTCCCCTGTCCACTTATCTCATTGGACACATCTCACCCACCACTCATCCGTGCATAAACAAAGTTAGATAACCTTAGGATAATTAATAATTAAAATTAATTAGTTAGGTTAATACTGTTAATAATTAGTAATTAGGTTAGTATATTTAGATTAATATTTAAGTTAGTGTAATAATAATAGTTTTGAATAATG
>ML787316.1:415000-427530 GCA_009831015.1 Picea engelmannii
GCATGAAATTGTAGAGATGTGTTTACTAAAATTTAGAATCTCTTAAGACTACTGGTTCATTTATTTATTTATTGTTTCGATTGAGAAATTGTCATAATATTGATTGATTACATTAGAGGTTTGAACTATTGTTAATTATTTGAAGATTGTATATTTATAATTTACCAATGCACTTAAGGTAGTTTTTTACTTTTTCTATTGAACAACAAAAACTACATATTTTTTCTATCTAGTATATTTACTTCAACTTAAGCACATCTACATTCTCAGAACTTTGATTCATTGCAAACAAATGACAATTATCCGGACCCATTTCCAAATCCTAGTATAGGATCATATTTGTAAATGTTAGAGGTGGTCTCCCTCTAGAAAAAACGTTTGCAGCATAAGGACTATGCAAATAATTAATTAGTTCAAAGTACTAATTTTATAAGAGCACCTTTCAGACCCATAATCCTCCGAGGAACAACAATCATTCACCCCCCGGGAGATGTTATATCATAGCCTTGTTTTTGTATTAATGTAGAAGATGTCTCTTGAGCTTGTTGGATGTGGCATGATGCCCACTCCAAGTACTCCCATCATCTCATGTGTCTCCCCATTTGAGTATGATTTCATTTGTTGGTACGGGTTGAAGGATGAACAATTAGAGATATGGGAAATTTGTGTACAGAGTGTGTGGTGTCCCCCTCAAAGATTAAGAAATCATTAGATGTTAATTTTCAGAGTAGAAGTAAGGCATGTAATGATATTAGTATAGACATACTAGACCTCCTAAGGAAGACTGGTAAACTAGTTTTTACATCGCTCTTTGAGATTTTGATACTGATGTAACTCCTCTACGTGTTATCACATCATTTTTGTTAATAAAATTTATTCCTTGTATATATATATATACAATGTACAAAATGTTACTACTGGAGAAAATTTATAATTCAGACTCATTTTCTTGCAAATTACTTCTACTATTTATGATACATAAACTTGTCAATGTCATAATCCATTGAATCTCCTTTAACTCCTAAAGTATGACTTTACTGTTGCATTCATAACTATTGAGTACAAATCTAATTATGTTTGTTATGTCTTAGGGAAATTCCCCTCCCATTGTATCCTTTGCGGCGAAATTTCAACAAATCGCTCATCCCTTTTCAACATAGCATGTATGAGGAAATGTGTAGTTTCTCCCTATAATAGTGGTACAAAACCCAAATACTCTTTGTGAAGATTCGAAACAAATTGAGATGTGTTGTAAAGAACCTAAATAATCCCTCTCAAATTTCAAAATGAATTGAGATAGTGTTGTGATGAGACTAGTGAAGTGCCTTAAGAATGCCTACTACAATTCATTTATACTATAATGCAATGTGAACCTAATGTCAATAGCTCACAAAATATGCAAAGGGTTTGCATAATTCAACTAGTGAAAAAGTAGAGGGAAAAATGGTTAGGTGTGCAATTTAAAGGTTGAGTATTTGAAAACATGAATTTTTAGCCATAATAGAACAATTAGCTTAAAGACTACTATTTAGCATTGTAAGATTGAAATTCATTTATTACAATAACAAACTCTTTCAAACCATAAATTATACTGAGGTTTCTATTATATTTTCCACATTCCTTGGCTCATCCTCTAACTTTTGAAAGTCCATGATGTGGTGGAGTGCTTCTATATGTGACGATATGAGTGGGCTGTTAGTGACGTATAAGGTAAAAGGGAAATTGTCTGCATTGGGAAATTGGCAGTCTCAACAATAGTTTAAATGACTAGGACCTTGGAAATATTGAGAATGTGATATTATCAAACTACTACTATGCTTGTTGTATCTTATATTATATGCCAGTTTGGGCCATGACAAGTTGTTTTTGTATAGATAAAATCACTTTATATATTAATTTATGAATTTAACTATTGGAAAGCTCCCCCTCAGGAACATAGTTACAAGCCATATTTAATGAAGCTACACATTAAATTCATATATAATTTGTGTGCTTTCTTGGTTCTCTTTAAGTTATTTTCGTGCTTGTTAATTACATCTTTGCATGGCCATTTTATTTGTTGCATTTGTCAAGCATGTTACCTTTGTAATACATGAGGTGGCTTTAGGAGGGTATATCTCTATGCGTGGCATGCATGATTATAGGTTTTGTTAAATGAAACACAAGTTATCACAATTATTTACCACTCTTACAAGTATGATGTAAATCACATTATACACTTTACATGTCAAAGCACATCATAACTCTTTTACTTCTAGGTATTTAAATTCATAACTACCATTTACAGTAGAAATTGAAAACTAAAACATATTACCAATAATTCCATCGACTAAGCATTTAAATTCTTCCAAATCCAAGTAATTTTTCTTTGTTATTTAGATGAAATTATCTCGAAATTAAATAACCCAATTTTTGTGATGCCAAGACCAAAATGCTAGCAAGAGGCATTTCAGGCCTAAATGAGGCGATGCACCGAGGAACCAACAACCAAAAAAAAAACTCATAATTACTTAAACATTACTCATATACAAAGGGATTAGTTACTTTGTAGGTGAAATATAGTGGAGTTACATAGTTGTAAATGGCTCCACGGTAGTACCTGCAGAGATGAATTTTATAACAATAGTTACAACATCTTGTATAGGTTTTTCAAGCATCAACAAAATTATCTATCGAATCTAGATAATAATAATAATAATCTACTTTTAAGGTTATGACCAAGCTAGACACCAAGTCAATTCTAGTTTGTTAAACTACCATTCATATCACTAATTTATTATTGTTATATTAATTATAGTTATGTAGGATTATTAATGGCTTGTAGCTCTATTTGTCTCCTATATAGACATAAAAAAGACTAATTTGAATATTTATCTTATATGGTGCATTTGATATATTGTCATAGGATTTTTCCCCATTTAAAGAGGCTTCTCATTCATTTAGTTTCTTACTTGATTTTGACATAGCATCATTAAAATATGATTTGTTTTTGTCATTTGGCCATTTGGTATTAAGTAAGCAATCCTTATTTTTGGCTCCTTCAAAAGAGATATATTATGTAACGTACCCAACCATCCCTAGGTCGGGCTACGCTACTTCAAGTGGTAACATACCCAGCCACCCACAGGCTGGGCACACTACCTCACAAATCACTTCTGAACTAATTTCGAATTCAGATAAATTTCTAATTAATAAATAGGAATGAAATATTCAGATGAAGAGTTCAAGATTCATGCTACAACATAAATAAATGAGACATATGTGATGCACAACAATGAACAACAAGCATGCCTATTGTATATATGAATTTCATAGATAAATAAATACACAGCAGAATAAATACACATGTAAATAAAACCATGAAAGAGAGCACTTATCTTTAATGAAACAAATCACCAACTGGCTGCATAAAAAGGATGTTCCACCCAACCGTAGACATTGTTGTTCCGAGTCTCAACAACAATGTCACCCCCGAGCCAGAGTGTCACTCAACAACAAGGACGGTTCTAGAGTGTCACTCAACTTCCCAAACCAATCGACACTCAAGCTCTCATAGGGTTTTCAACACACACAACAATCCAAAGTACATCGGCTCTCTTCTACCTAGCTTGCACAACCCAAGAGAATGGACCCCCTTCTCTGCCATGTAGTCCCTCAGGATGTCCACCTCCTTCCATGGATCCAGTGAATTTGGTCAATAATCTCCATGCCGAGACTCTCAGGATTTGTAGCTGTGGGAAAAAATTAATGCATGCTAATGCATCTCAGACATGCAGGCATTAATTCATGGCTGGAATACACCATCAGTCATTACAGCCAACAAAACCATGGCTCCTCTCCAACAATTCGTTTTTCTTTCCCCAAAAAAAACACGAATGAGGAATGATGAGTGGGTGAAAGAATGAATGGGGAGAGAACATAATGAAATGGGTGAAAAATGAACAATGACTAAGTGAGTGAATAATAACCCCCAAACAACCCACAATATGGGTTTATATATTTACTTGCAAATCAACAACCACATGGCCTTCTCCAAGAAGCTCATGTAACCACTCTTCTCCATTAAAAAAATTATGGGTAAATAAAATATAAAATAAATACTTAGCCCCTCAAGCCCCCTCCCGTGTGGAATCATAGCCCCCTATAACTCTTGTCCTTGTCCATCTAGTAGCCAATGATGTATTTATTATTAATAATGATCAAAACATTACATTTCCTAGGCACATTGGCCTCATTTAATTGTTTGGGCACTCTGTCCTTTCATAAATTAACAAAATACATTATTTAATACGAGGCACAAAACTAGGGTATTACATTCCCCTCCCCCTTATTTTGGCATTGTCCTTAGTGCATATACAAAACAAAAATCAAAATTTCAAAATTTATTAAAAAATTTGTGGGTACTCTGCCCGCATGGGATCTTCATGCTCCCAAGTACAATCTTCAGGACTGTAGTAGGTCCACTGGACTTTTACCAGCTCTACAACTCGATTCTGGATAATTTTGAATTTTCTGTCCAATATTCGCATTGGTTGGACATGAAATTCTCCCTCTGTCTCTACCTAAATCATATGCAAATCAATAACATGGTTAGGATCATGTACATATTTTTTTAGCAAAGAGACATGAAATACATTATGCACATTCATGGAAGTAGGAAATGCATGCATGTATGCAATTGGCCCTATTTTGTCCAATATCTCAAATGGACCACAGAATCTAGCTGCTAGCTTTGTACAACTACCCAACTTCAAAGAGATCTTCTTGGGATTCACTTTTAAAAGAACATGCTCCCCCACTTTAAATTCTCTAGTTATCGTGTTCTTATCTGTGTAAATTTTCTGTCTATCTTGAGCTACCCTTAAATTCTGCTTAATTCTAACCAACTGGTTTTCCATATCCTTGAGCAATTCTGGCCCAAGTACCACTTTGTCTACTAGGTTGTCCCAACTCACTGGAGTATTGCATTTCCTACCGTACAAAGCTTCAAATGGGCTCATTTTCAATGAAGCTTGATACCCATTATTATAGGAAAACTCAACCAAGTGAAAGTAATCCTCCCACTTAGATGGCTTATCCATCACATACATTCTCAACATGTCTTCAATTACTTCATTGACTCTCTTTGTCTGCCCATCTGACTATGGATGGTATGTTGTGATAAGGTTCATATTTGTACCAAATCCTTTAAACAATCCCATCTAGAAATTTGAAGTAAACTTTGTATCTTTGTCTGAAACAATTGCCTTAGGTATCCCATGCAACCTAGAAATCTCCCTCAAGTAAATTTCTGCAATATTAGTTGTTGTATGAGTCATTTTTATAGGAACAAAATGAGCAGGATTTGTCAATTTATCAACCACTACCATGATTGAATCATGTTGTCTTGTTGTCCTGGGAAATTTAGTTATAAAATCAATGGTTACCACTTCCCATTTCTTCTCTGGAATTGGTAATGGTTGTAGCAAACCCATTGGGTTCCTATGCCCAGTCTTCATTCTATGGCATTCCATACATCTAGCAATGCAATCAACAACATATTTTTTCTTTCTTGGCCGAAAGAATTGGCTTCTTATTGCTGCAATTATTTTATGGTAACCAGGATGTTAGACATATGGAACATTATGCATTTCTTTTAATACCAAATTCCTAAGTTCTCTGGAACTAGGAACATAAATTCTATTTTTATGCATAAGTAATCTATCTTCCTTCATCTCATATTCGTTAAATTTATGTTGTACATTTTCTTTCTATAAGCTTTCTTTTACCTGTAGGTAATGATGATCTGTAACAATAACATCTAAAATTGTGCTCTTTAAATCTGATTGATGCATACTAATGGTTGTAGCATGCATGGGATGTAATCTTCTACTAAGTGCATCAACAACTTTATTTTATTTTCCTTTGATATGCTTGATGTCAAAATCGTATTCTCTTAAAAAATCCAGCCATGTCATTTGCTTGGAATTCAAAGTTGGTTGTTCAAAAATATATTCCAAACCACTATGGTTTATTCTTAATTCAAATATCTTCCCCATGAGATAATGCCTCCACATATTCAATGCGTGAACAATGGCAGCAAGTTCCAAGTAATGTGTGGCATAGTTCCTCTCATGTTCTTTAATCTTTCTAGACTCATAACCAATGACATGACCATTTTGAGTGAGGACTCCACCAATTCCTTCCTTCCATGCATCTGTACATACCACAATACTTTCATCTAGGTCAGCAATATTTAAAACATGTCCACTAGTAAGTAATTATTTCAACAAATTGAAGTTCTCTTCACACTCAGATGTCTATTCAAATTTAATTCCCTTATTTTGCAAAGAAGTGATGGGATGAGAAATATTAGAGAACCTTGCTATAAATGTTCTGTAGTAACCAACAAATCCCATAAAATATCTAACTTCTGAAACATTCATGGGTGATGGCCATCCTCTAATGGCTTCAATCTTCTCTGGATCTACTACTATACCTTGTTCTGAAATAATGTGTCCCAAGTAATGGATCTTTTCTTGGTAAAATGAACACTTGCTAATATTGGCATACAACTGATGTTCCCTCAACACTTGCAATACCAATCTTAGGTGATGTTCATTCCCTTCCTCTGACTTAGAATATACAAGTTTGTCATCCAAGAATACTATGACAAATTTATCCAAATAATTTATGAATATTCCATTCATTAAGCACATAAATACAGTTGGTGCATTGGACAATCCAAATGGCACCAATACAAATTCATAATGCCCATACCTAGTTTCTAAGGTTGTCTTATTAATGTCTTCTTCCTTGATTCTTATGTGATGGTACCCTGATCTCAAGTTTATCTTTGAAAATATTGTTGCCCCTCTTAGTTGATCAAAGAGGTCATCAATTTTGGGTAGAGGGTACTTGTTCTTTACAGTGGATTTATTCAACTATCGAACGTCAATAAACAGCCTCAAAGTTCCATCCTTCTTTTTGACAAAGAGTATTGGTGCTCCCCAAGGTGAAACACTTGGACGTATGTACCCTTTCTTCAAAAATTATTCCAACTCCATTTGTAATTCTCTTAATTCTGGTGTACTCATTATTTAAAGTGTTTTTGATATTAGGGCAACTCCTGGCACTAAATCAATAGATAAATCCATCTCCCTCTTTGGTGGCAACCCTGATATTTCTTGGAATACATCTTCAAATTATTGTAGTACCGAAAATTCTTCAAGGCTTGGCCCCTTTTTCTTTTCCGGCTCTTCCACATGGGCTGCATACAATTGACATCATTTTCTGAAACATCTCTTTAGCAGTAAGGCTGAAATCTCCCTTATAGAGATGGGTCTTGTAACTCCTTTCACAGTGCTCTGTTTTCCTTCTTCATCAATACATGTAAATGTATTTTTATGACAATCTAGGACAACATGATACTTGTCCAACCAATCCATTCCAATTAGAATATCATAATACCCCAATGGTATAATATTTAGATCAGCATTAGTATTCACACCATTAAGACTTATGGAACAACCTCTGATCATATCATGGATTCTCCTTTTGGTTCCAATGGCTAGTTGAACCAAACTTGATTTTTCAAGATTACTTTTCTCCAAATGTAATATATCCACTATTTTAGGATCAATGCAACAATGAATATGAATCAATTAAAATAAAAACAAGTTGATTAATGATCTTACCTTCCACCTCGATCATATTGGATTGGTACTCTGCTTGTTGATCATCTAAGGATGCATATATTCTTACCATGTCTTCTACTATTGTAGCCTCTTGGATGTTGTGCACAATCTTCACTTTTTCTTTTCTGTGAGGGAAATCATTGTACATGTGATCTTCTTTGCATCCCCAACATTGGATTGGTGGTCTTCCTCTTTTTCCCAAGGAGTCTTCTCTCTTGGATTCATCCTTGGCATATTGGTCGGGTTGTTTTTTATTTGGGCTATTTCTATTGAAAGGAGGTTTGAATCCTTTCTTTCTCTGGTTAGAATTCTCATTATTCTTATCATTCCAAGATTTTTGCATGGATTCTCTACCCTTGCCTTGCTCATATAGGTACGTAGCCTTCCTAATGGTATCATTCAAATTCTTGGGTTCATCATATTGAATCTTCTCTTTATAAAAGGATGGAAGTCCACTCAAAAACCTTTGTATTTTAACCTTCTCATATTTTATAAACCCCACATACTTTAGCAACCCCAAGAACTTCTTTGCATACTCTTCCATGGTCATGCTTCCCAGCCTAAGTTCAAATAACTCCTACATTTTCTTGTCATAGAAGTGCTCTGAAAGGTACTCCTTTTGAAAATATTTCTTGAACTCCTTCCAAGTGATCCTACTCTCATTAATGTGCTCAACTTGCTTTAGTTGATCCAACCACATAGCAACTTTCCCATGTAAATGGTATGTGGAAATGTTGGCTTCTAGGTTTGATGAGTAGTTATGCAATTGAAAATACCTCTTGAGTCCAAGCAACCATGCTTCAACATCATCTTCCCTTTCTCTTTCACCATCAAAGGATGGTGGCTTAAGATTCCTCAGCTCTCCTTGAAAATTGTCCAATTCATGTCTTCTTCTTTGGTTCCTAACATGAGACACCTCTTGACTACTTACGAAATATTTAGATGCATAACATTTCCTTGTTGAGTAGGGAGGTGAGTGGTGTATATGATTTTTTCTAGCACTTCTTGAATAACCAACTCTTTTGTGATTATCTCTTCTTTCATGACACATTCCCTCTTCTTGTTTTGAGTTTGATCCATTCTTTGTTTTTCTTTGCAATTGATTTAAGATTTGCATCACCTAATAATTTATCTGATTTTTTTCTCTTATCAGTATCTCATTATCTTCTTTGTAACTATGCACTTATATTTTCAGGCTTCTCACGATCTCTATCAATGTTTCTTGCTCCCCTCTTCCCTTGTTTCCGTTGGATTCTATCTCTGCGTTACCAACACTGATATTTTGACCTTTGGCCTCTTCATCATGGTTGTAAGATCCCTCTCCTTCTTCCATTTCTAGTGTTAGGTTCCTATAATTTTATAGGGTAATTCTTTATGCTAATTGATATTCATTCTTCAGTGATTTTGGGTTGAAAATAATATTCCATGTTGTAAATTATTTCCAAAAAGGCTCCTGGCTTGTCTGGTGTCCTTGGATGACTTTGACCCTCCGTCCATTTTTCCCAATCCTTCATTCACTGCTATGCCACTCACTCCCCTGTCCACTTATCTCATTGGACACATCTCACCCACCACTCATCCGTGCATAAACAAAGTTAGATAACCTTAGGATAATTAATAATTAAAATTAATTAGTTAGGTTAATACTGTTAATAATTAGTAATTAGGTTAGTATATTTAGATTAATATTTAAGTTAGTGTAATAATAATAGTTTTGAATAATGTTAATAAGTTAGTTAATTTGTTAGTTTTAGATTTTCCCATAATGGAACTTGATTTGTTATAACAAGATAGATTGTAATAAGTTTATAAATACTTCATAGTCTGAAGTATTAGTGGGAGGAATTTGTAATAAGGAGGATTTTTATTTGCTGTAAAGTTGTTCACTGAGCTCAGGTGACCTTTAGCAGTAATACAAGATCAGTTGTTTCGGGATTCATGTGCCATAACTATGTGGTGAAGTGCTTCTTTTGTAACTTGTTTTCTCTGTTTCCATATGTTTTTTTTTTCTGATTATCTTACAGAAAGTTTGCATAACAAAATTTGTTGAAATATACACTCTGTTTTTGGATGTAAGTAAGTTAAATGTTTTCCTTTGATATTTAGTGAAAGAATTCTTAAATTCTTTTTTTCTCAATTGATTTTGTCTCTTTTCTCCTATTTCATTTCATCCAAATTTACTAGATCTAGTAGTATGTCTACCTTGCCCTGTTTCATTTGAGCTTGATACTTCTGTAAATTGATCACCCAGGCCTCTTTGAATCCATTTCCCAATGGCCTTCCCTTGCTATTCCAACCAAACATTTCAAAAACTAAACCCTGAACCTAATAACTAGCCTAGCATTCCCAACAAACAAATCTAAATCTTATAGAAAGATCCCTCTCTGAGTATAGGAGGGCTAGATACTAGACTCCAAAGTGGTTGAAATAGTAACCTATGTCCATTTCTTTCTCAGCCTTAGAAATTACGGAGTGCTAACATTTTGGTGACCATACTGGGGAAGAATTTTGACCTTCCTCAGAAAAGTGTATCAAGTTCCAGATATGACTACTGATGGTGAACAATGATCAAACACAAGAAGGATGAATTATTCACTTGGCGACTCCATGTTCAAAGTATCCAGAGCTTCAAAGTTTTCAAGGTGACTCCATTGTCAAAGAATCCAGATTTTAGAACATCCATGGCAACTCCAATACATGTTGATTAGATTTATTGCAAAACAAGATGAATGGGTATGTGACAAATCCTCCATCTTGTGATGTTTTAAAGGAATTCAGGGATAATTTAGCAGAGTTTCCAATTGATGAAAGTTTTTCAACAACCTTGTTTCATTGTTTGAAATCAAGCAAATTTTCTCCTAAGGGTAAAATTTGTTTTCTTGAGTTAGTTGTTGAAAGATTTGAGAAGGATATTGAACTTTTGGATTTTCTGATTCAGTCATATAATTTTCAATATCCTAAACAATTCTTAGAAAATCTTCCTTCTCCAAAACAAGAGGAGATTGTATTACCTTTTGATTTGTAGATTGATGAGAAGTGTGTTTTCAAGTACAAGACTGAAACTGTAGAGTTAGAATCAAGGTTTAAATTTGAGGATACAACTGATGATGAAATCATCCATGATCAACTAGTCATTGAAGGTCTGAAAGACAAAGTAATTAATCATGCCTTTATTGATCCTATAGCAAACTACATGGAGGTTCTTTTCAGCTCAAGTATTCAACCATGTTTTCATTATAAAGACAAGTCCATAAGCAATTTCAATTACACATTACAACTTTGATTTTGTGGACAAAAAGTCAAGATGTCCTTTTGATTGTGCTAACAAGCAATCAAGCAGTCCATTTGTTTCAACAACTACTTGACCGGCTTCATTGGCATTTTTGTATTATTTGATTCAGCATGATTTTCAACAGTGTAGGGTAGGTAGCAATGTGCAAATAAGATTAGTGCCATGAGCATTGTTTTTCAATCATTATTTCCAGTTTCAGATTTCAATTTTCAAAATGATTTGGATCTCAATTTCAAGATTTTCAGTCACAAAGGTTTCATGACAGAGCAAGTTGCAGGTTTTGGGATCAACCCAATGGACAAGGAACTGATCTGTGAATTCAGATATATAATATTATTGACACCTCTTTGGGAGTTTCCATCCCCAGCTGGAGCCTATGTTAGGGTCCTATAATTTTATAGGGTAATTCTTTATGCTGATTGATATTCATTCTTCAGTGATTTTGGGTTGAAAATAATATTCCATGTTGTAAATTATTTCCAAAAAGGCTCCTGGATTGCCTGGTTTACTCAGATGACTTTGACCCTCTGTCCATTTTTCCCAATCCTTCATTCACTATTATGCCACTCACTCCCCTGTCCATTTATCTCATTGGCCACATCTCACCCACCACTCATCCCTGCATAAACAAAGTTAGATAACCTTAGGATAATTAATAATTAAAATTAATTAGTTAGGTTAATACTATTAATAATTAGTAATCAGGCTCTTTGGGGTGTAGACGGATTGGGAAATGTTGTGTAAAGGGAAGGAAATTTAAAAAAAAAAATGAGGTCTCAAGTTCGATTCTCACCCCGATTTACTTGTGCTCCATTCTTGTGGGTTGGGTGGATGCACATGGGGTTATAGTGGTAGCCGACGGGGATCGACCCCATGTCACGCGAGTATGAGAACTACGCATTGTCGATTCCCCTAGTACAAAAAAAAATAAAAATTAGTAATTAGGTTAGTATATTTAGATTAATAGTGAAGTTAGTGTAATAATAATAGTTTTAATAATAACTTAAAATAGTTAATTTTAAATAATTAATTTTGAATAATGTTAATAACAAATTAAAATTAAAAAGAAAAAAATATTAAAAAATTAAATAAACATTAGTTTCATACAAAACATTATTAAAACAAATAATAAAAAAACAATTAAAAAAAACAAATTAATAAAACAATTCAAAATTAATAAACTAAACAAATAAAAATTAAAACTTAAAACAAAAATTAAACAAAAATTAAATAAAAATAAAACAACAAATAAAAATACATATAAGACAAAACACGTAAAAATATAACAATAAAATAAAAACAAATGTAAAACAAACTAAAATACAAATAAAAACTAAACTAAATAATAAAAAGATTAAAACATTATAAATAATAATAAAAAAAAACACGTAAAAACAAAACAAATAATAAAAAATATATAATAAAACAAATAAACTAATACTATCCCTACCCTAAGTCTCGTACTTCATACACACACATCCCAATAACAAATTAAATCAAAGGGCATACAATTATTTCGGACCCCCCTTGTCATCTGAAATTTAACGAGGGGGGGGGGGGGG
>ML787316.1:441711-486098 GCA_009831015.1 Picea engelmannii
TGCACAAAAGAAAACAAATGCAAAGAAAAACCAAAACAATAAGGCAGACTGAAAGCAAGACAGTAAACTAATCAAGACCCAGACAGGATCCAGAAAGCCCCCTGAGAAGGTAAACTTCTGACAGGGAAGAGGAGACTGCCTCTTAATCTTCCTGGGCTCTACACGCTACTGAAACCACTACATCAAGTGGTCAACCGCGGGCTGTAGAAGTTTAGGGCGCGGGTTACCCGCGGGCAGGGCTTCTGCAGGCCGCGAGTACCTCTGTGTGTCCCGAGAATGAATGTCAAGCGTCAGTCAAGGAAAACTGGTATTGATAACCAGTTTCCCTGCTAGCTTTTGACCTAACAGAAAACAAAAATAAAAAAAGAAACAGAGACTTAAACTTCTTTGATCTACCCAAAAGATCTTTAACCAAATCCAGAAACCCTAAGAGTAAAATGTCCCCAGCGGAGTCGCCAATTCTGTTGTGGGGTATTCTACCCTACGGACTAACAAGCTAGGGCTTTAAACTTGTACGCAGATCATGACCCTTCATAAGCTACTTTTAACCTTCTACCCTGAATCTAAACCCCTTTTCTTTAAACAAACAAGGGAAGAACTAACTAACATTTTTATCGACGGTTGATGTATCTCCTCCGTTGAGCTTTATCTCCTTGCTGCTGCTGCTCCTTCCACAAAGCGATCCTGCAATCAAGACAAAACTTTGCATGCATGCTATTGTTCTACTAGGGGGTTAGAGATTAAACACAAATCACATAAAACATATAAGACTCATGTATTTGGGATGGGAAAAGTATCTTTTTATTGATCTCAAATATGAACCAACTTACAATGATTTTTGAGACCGGCCACCGCTCCTCGATCCTGATCCTGGGCTCCTCCTCTTCCTTGTCCTCCAACTGCTTTGCTTGAATTCTCCTAAATATTGAGGAAAATATAAAGGGTTGGGACAATGATGGACTTGGCTATTTTGGCAGAGTTTCTTTGCTATGATTTTTCCTTCCTTGAATAGTACCCCTACCCCTTATTTTATAGGCTAGAAGGAGCTAGGGTTTTAGACGAACTCTTGTCCATGCATGGCTAGGAGTTCCAGTTAACTGACAAAAAGCTCTTCGTCCCGGCGGAAAATTTCCTGATTTTTTGCTTTGTTAGGTAAACGCGGGCTGTAGTGGGCTAGCACGCGGTCCACCGCGTGCAGTAGAAGGCTAGCAAGCGGTCACCCGCGCCCAGTGTTAGGTTAGGGCGCGGGTTGCTTGTTTTAAGTGGTTTTTCAAGGTTTTATTCAGCATGGCTTTGGCTAGGAAGAGACATGAGTTGGCCTGATGCCAGGTAAGCTTGTGTGGTGCATTTTAGGGTTATAACACCCAGGTCGGGCTATGCTACTTCAAGCGGTAACATACCTAGCCACTCGCAGGATGGGAACGCTACCTCAAAACTCACTTCTGAACTAATTTCAAATTCGGATAAATTTATAATTAATAAAGAGGCATGAAATATTCACATGAAGAGTTCAAGATTCATGCTACAATATAAAGAAATGAGACATATGCCATGCACATCAATAACCAACAAGCATGCATATTATAGATACGAATTTCATAGATAAATAGATACACAACATAATAAATACACAGGTAAATAAAACCATGACAGAGATCACTTATCTTTATTGAAACGAATCACCAATTGGCTACAGACCAAGGACATTCCACCCAACTGTAGACATTGTTATTCCCAGTATCAATAGCAATGTCACCCCCGAGCCAGGGCTATGAATCCACAAGGATGGTTCTAGAGTGTCACTCGGCTTCCCAAACCAGTCGACACTCAAGCTCTCATAGGATTTTCAGCACACACAACAATCCAAAGTACACCAACTTTCTTCTACCTAGCATGCACAAACCAAGAGAATGGACTCCCTTCTCTGCCATGCAATCCCTCAGGTTGTCCACCTCATTCCAGGGCTCTAGTGCATCTGGTCAAGAATCTCCATGCTGGGACTCTCAAGATTCATAGTTGTGGGAAAAACTTAATGCATGCCAATGCATCTCAGACATGCAGGCATTAATTCATGGATGGAATACACCAACAATAATTACAACCAACAAAACCATGGCTCCTCTCCAACAATTCGTTTTTATTTTGCAAGCCAAAAACATGAATGAGGAATGACGAGTGGGTGAAAGAATGAATGGAGAGAGAAAATAATAAAAGAGGTGAACAATGAACAATGAGTGAGTGAGTGAAGAAGAACCCCCAAACATCCCACAATATGGGTTTATATATTTACCTCCAAATCAACAACCACATGGCCTTCCCCAAGAAGCTCATGTAACCACTCTTCTCCATTAAAACAATTATGGGTAAATAAAATATAAAATAAATACTTAGCCCCTCAAGCCCCCTCTCTTGTGGAATCATATCCCCCTATAACTCTTGTCCTTGTCTGTCTAGTAGCTAGTGATGTATTTATCATTAATAATGATCAAAACATTACATTTCCTAGGCACACTGGCCTCTTTTAATTGTTTGGGAACTCTGGCCTTTCATAAATTAACAAAATACATTATTTAATACGGGGCTCAAAACCGGGGTATTACATATTACATTTTTTCTACAATGTTTTTCATGACATTGGAATTGCGTGGGAATTTTAGGGTTGAAGATCGAAAACATTGAAGCACATGTGGTCAAAGTTTCAGAATTTGATTTCCTATAATTTTTTAGATATAGGTTGTACAAGTTAGGGCTTTTGTCTAGTCTTCAACTTAGACTTAGACAAGTGGTTTTGGTGAAATAACCATGTATCTAAAGTCTTTGTGGTTCAAACTAAGTGTCACCCATGGCATTGAAAGAACGTATAGTAGAGTGTTTCAGGTCCAAATTTTAAAGGCAAATCCTAAAAAGTGACATCATGGAAATTTGTGCAAGCTTTTTCACTTGAAAGGTCCAAAATAAACAAGTTTTGGGATAGTGAACCTAACTTCTGATATGGAAAATCCAAATTCAATGAGCCTTGTGATATCGTGAAGAAGAAATATTAGGATTGTACAGGCCCAAAATTTAGATCCATAAGATCAATAATTTTGGAGATACCTCAAATACAAGGTTGACATGTAGAGAAATCCCTACATAAAACACTTAAAAGGTTTGTGATCTTAAAACTGACTTAACTTTTGATTGGAAGCTCTGATTATTGTGATTCATAATTTACTGGAATAGTACAATCGAAGAGAATATATTAGTGAAATAATGTTTTACCATTTAGGATAACTATTTAAGTTATGGGGGAATTGGACTCACATTTATATAGCAAATCATAGCCCTTGTTATCATAACATGTCTGCACATCATGTATAGATGTAATAAGACCAATGTTACACCTTCCAAAGCATCGGATGATTCATCCATGACACCTAAAAATGAATATTGGGAATTTAACTTTTCCTAGTTGGAAGGAAAAATGATGACAATGGGAACTACAATAGTGAAATTGGTTGGCATAAAAAATATGGTAAGAATGAAAAAATTTCAAAAGTTCAAAGTTACTAACTAGTGAACTCCTAAAGTGAGTCATAAATGGTGGGCCTATGGCCTATCCATTTCACCAACATGGATCCTTTGGATAATTTATATTTTTTTCTTTGTTCTTTGGTTTATTTATTATTTGGTTTGCATTGCCTCTGGTCACTAGACCAATGCCAACTGAGTTCCCAAACTATGTTTATGGGAAGGTTTAGGCCTAGTGCTAATTACATAGTGATCTATGTGTCCAAGACCAACAATCAAGGAAATGCTCAGTGGATGTATTTAGTCATCCAAAAATGGATAAAAATGCCCAAGGAATGAATTATTTCACCCATTAATGAAGAAAATGTTTTATGGATGGATTTAATCACTCAAAAATGGAGAAAAATGCCCAGGGGATGAATTATGTTGACCAACAGTGAAACAAATGTTCTATGGACATATTTAGTCACTCAAGAATGGAGAAAAAATCCTAGGAAACATTAGAACACTGAGTATGGTCTTTGTATGACCTATAGGCAAAGGAAAATCTCCCAGGAAGTATGAAAATAATGTGTATGGATTGTGGGCAAAGAACAAACCAACCAACAATATAAATCACAACCTAGAGGAGGAAATAAAGTTGTGGGTGAGTGAAAACTTAGTCAACAAGACAAAACCATTTCCTAGAGAGGATTGAGCTAGTGAAGCTTGCATCTACTAACCAGAATAAAGAGTTCAAGCAATAAAACTCAAACCAAAACCACAATAAACCTTCATACATCAGATTATATCCACACAATATAAACAACATAGAGTTATCTTTCTTGGTAAATTCATTACAAAGTGTGAGCTATGCATGCCCATAAATCCCATGCATTGTTACTCACTAAAAGAAATGTAGAGGGCTATGGCTCAAAGACATCTTCACAAATCGTGGACAGGATCCTTGACTCCTTCATTCACCTATCTTCAAGCTGTCTACACTCGTTGAGCTCTCACATTTTCAAACTTCACAAGTTCTCCTTGCCTCCCTTTTTCTCACTACATCCTTCAATTTTAATGGGCTGCGTTTGGAAGTCCAACCATCAAAATGGTTAGTTCCCACTTCCATTTTTTCCAAAAAAAGACAAAATAAAATTAAAATAAACATTACATGCTTATTTCAAATTTACAAGAAGGTTTAACAAAGATCCGATTTGGATCACACCTCCCCGTTTGCAATCTTTTGGTCCCCAAAAGATTCAACTCCCTTAAATTTTCTTCTTTGGTCATCAAATAAACTCTGACAAATCTCCAAGAAAGTGTGCCTCCATCATAGGATGGAAGATAAGAGTTGAGTAGGGGTTTCCTTTGAAATAAATTTGTTGTCCATCTCATGGTTGGAGATGACATTTACTACTACAATACGTCATTCGAAAACCACTACTCCTTGCACTACAAGTGCAAGTAGCTACTCTTTCCCCTTGACCTTGACTATCCAAGCTTTCTTCTTGGTTTTTTGGTTCTTGGGATGGAGTTCTAGTGGAAGCCTCCAACATTTGGCTTCCCAATGTCCAGTTAATATATAGTACTAACAATAGTTTTTGCATGGGTTGCTTGGTCTTCTAGAGTGCCAAAAATCACTAGCCTTATGACCCTATTTATTGTAACATAAAACCTATGCCATACCTTTTATGTTTGTGGTGATGTTTTCCAACTTGGTTTCTTGGTACCCCAAGAGTTGGAGTGAATTTAGATGGCATAATCATCTCTTTGTTGCCCTCTTCCAAGCTTATACACTGATATTTGAGTGGCTTATTGCACACTACTTTTCCAACTACCTTCTCCTCAATAGGAATGAATTCCACAATGGCAATGAAAGGGGCTTGCTTGGTCTCTTGGAAAAATGCTTCTATATCTTTCAAGGCCTCTTCCTTCGCTGTGAAGTCCTGGTATAGCTGAGAAACCACTTCGATGAACCTGTCCTTTTCCAATTATCTAGTTGAGTAGAATTCTCCCCCATTCGTAACAACTGCAATATGATCATGTCTAATTCTGTCCTCATGGTGATGAAGGAGTCTTGGTGCTTGGAAAAATATTTTCCCAACTCATTCACTCTTTTCCTCCAATACCAACTTTCCTCTTGGGTCTACCTATTAAGGTCTCTCAAATCTTCCATCTTCTCCCTCTTCAGGGATTTGACCATGGAAGTTTCTTCTAGGTCTCTCATGAACCTGCTCTAATACAATATGATCCATAAATGGTGGGCCTATGTCTTGTGTGTTTCGTCAACACATATCCTTTGGATAATTTATATTTTTTTCTCTGTTCTTTGGTTTGTTTAATGCTTGGTTTTCATTGATTGTGGTCGCTATACCAATGCCAACTAAGTTCCCAAACTGTATTTATGGGAAGGTTTAGGCCCAACTCTCACTACATAGCGATCTATGTGTCTACTGCCAACAATGAAGGGAATGCTCAGTGGATGGAGAATGCTCAGTGGATGGATTTAGTCATCCAACAGTGGAGAAAAATTCCCAAGGGATGAATTATGTCACCCAATAGTGAAAAAAATATTATATGGATGGTTTTAATTGCTCAACAATAGAGAAAAACACTAAGGGGATGAATCAAGTCAACCATTAGTAAAAGAAATTTTCTATGGACGGATTTAGTCACTCAGTGATGGAGAAAAAAACCCAGGCAGTAATAGAACATTGAGTATGGTATTTGTACGACCTATGGGAAAATGAAAAATGCCAAGGAAGTATGAAAACAATGTGTATGGCTTGTGGGAAAAGAAAAGAGCATGTCTTTAGTAAATTTATGTAATGAACACACTCACAAAACATTTTTTCTACCACCTAATTAACACAAATATAAGGGCATTTATCATAGTGAATTTTAGGCATGCTCTAAACTAGGGTCAAGGGATAAAGACGTGCTCAAGCTCATGGAAAATAAAACATCCTACACGATTCAAAATGTGTTTCCATTGTCTACCATCATTGCATAAGGAGACCTAGTAACTCTACCCAATATTGAGCACTATGACATTTACCTCACCTAAAATTCCACACTCTCTAAGAAGATTAAGCTCGATGAGCATGAGATGGTTAAATCAGACACCTTGAAAAATTTATGTATACAAGGGGAATTAGGTGATATCTAGATGAGGCTTATATGCAGAAATGTAGATAAACTATCTAAAGTTCAAATCACCTCTTCAATCAAATGTATATAGAAATTGCACATAAGGAAAAATAAGACATAAAATACAACTTTATAAGAGACACCTACTTTAAATTTAAAGACAAAAATCAAGGCTCGAGCAAAAATAATTACCCTAAAACTTTAATAGTTGAGTTACTCTTTACAAAAACAAGAAAGATGAGAAAATTAAAGCCCTTCAAAGATCATGAAGATTATTATCTAGAGATCATGATGAAAAAAAAATTAACAATAGTGATCCACCCCTCATTGTCGACAATCAAATAACTTTAACCCTACCCTACCTTTCCCTTGAAATTCTTGAATGTAATACACACTCCATTACGACATAAGGTAAGTGAGTACAATAGTGAAATTATTTATGTTTTGAACATCGGTTAGGATAAGTGTTACACTAAAATAACATACATCAATATTTACACATTCTATTCTCAACTATCTCTCTACACCGCAATATTTGGATACAACTCATTGTTATTCATAGGTCAACTACATCACATAAAGATAATAAAGTTGTCTAACCACCCAACCTACCCTGCAAGATTAGGACATCCAAGACACATAATCAACACTCAAGTCCAGGATTCATCCAATTGATTTTGACCATTTAAGGTATCAAGACTAGCGATTGTTCTGAAGAACAAGGAGATATCTCATTCCCATAACTCTAATTCTATTCCAAAGTACAAGACTAGAATCAACAACCATACTTAACTATAATTTCTTGAAGGCACAAAAGAATAATCTACTACACTTAATCAATCATTTAAGCAATACTCAAGTGCAATTGTGTAACATACCATTTAAAGTACAAAAATAGTCAATTAAAATGAAACAGTATTAGAATAATCATGTGGTAACATTTAAATTTAATCATCTACCATGCATCTCGAATAAGTACTTCACAATAATCATAATAATATTATTTTATTCAAAAGAAACTTAAAACAAGGTGCATAATAATACTTACAACAAGGTTATATTATCTTACACACATTGAAGGGAGATAAGGTCAACTCTTAATAATAGTACCTTTAGACTAAGATCTACATTTATGTCAATTGCAACATTTATCAAGATCCATTTTCTCATCTAATAAGAATAAGGATTAAAGGCACAATTTATTCATATTGGATCTTTGAATAATTTGATTACTTTAGTCTCTATAACTAATCTTATAAAAGAGAAAGGTTTCAGTAGTAATTACTATATACTATAATTCCATAAAGTTATTATAGTCATAACATTATCATAAATACTACAAATCATGAAGATGGGTAACACTTTTGTTTGTTTTATGACAAAAAAAATTGTATTTTCACAAGTTCTTCAACTTCCGGCATACAAAAGTATTTTTTTTTATTTATAATTTCACTTTACAGTAAAAACAAAACTTGTTGAGAATTTTGTTAGCTTTCCAATGACTATTTTTCAAATTGTTTTAATTAATATTTGATATGTCAATTTGACAACTGTTTAACAATGTGTTCCTTAAAATATGAAAGGAATGATAATGAGTTATTTTTTCCCACAACAATGTATCTATTATTAAACTTATGTTTTTAAGAAACGAAATATACTGAAACAAACTACAGAAACTTTATTTTATCATGACTATAATTTTGAATCTAATAGATGAATATTATAATTTCTAGACTTTTTTGAAGTTGACCAAGCTGAAAACGTTGCAGATTTTAAACACATGTTTTCCTACACCTTGTATCTCTCTTAATTTTTACTTAAAAGTAAAATCTAAAAATACCCTTTTGAAGAGAACAGTTTAAGGATTATGAATATAAATTTTCCATAATTTTCCACTGTGTATTTTTAGAGATATGGATTTTTCATTTCACTGAATCATAATCTCACCTAAAAATATTATGTAGTGATTTTTTTATAAAATTAAATAAAATTAGATAAAAACAATGAAAATGAAAACAAATTATATCCAATGAAAGTAGATTCAATTTTTAAAATGTTGGTATCAATTCTGAAACTAAATTCTGAGTATTTGTAGGAGTATGTTACCTCGAAAGATCAAGTAAGATGGAGAGAATTTGCAGTTTCCTGCAAACAGTCCCATTTTCAGGTTTTCGACCGAAATATTCTTTCGGTCGAAACCTATTTTTTAATGGAATCCGTTAAAAATAAACGTTTCGATTGAAAATATGCTTACCACAAGAAAATAATTCATCCAAAAAACATTGTACATGAATTTCGAGGGTTTCGTCAGGGCACCGTTCAATTTGACATGCAAAGTTTCGGCCGAAAAAAATCCTAGAAATATTTTTTCGGCCGAAAAATTGCCGCTAGGAATTTCTTAGACCCGATTGTCATGAAAGTGTTACCCAACTTCATGATTTTACCCGATAGTCTATGGATTCTTTCAAGTCTTAAATACACACACACACACACACACACACACACACACACACACATAAATTTCTATTCTATTAGAGTCAGAAAGGAATAACAAAATCCTTACCAAATGGTGATTAACGAATTCTCTCATACCTTGGGTTATATATATATGAAGTATTTGAGAGGTTATTAATGTACAACACATTTATATTTAACTATTCATAAAGGTTGTATTAAATTAGCATTAAAACTACGTAGGTTTATCCATAATTGTTTCATGATTACGATGATAGCGTTGGTATATACATGTATAAAAATTATTCAATGGTCTTGTTTTCAAAAGAAAACACGTCATTCAAGAGTACATTAACTATTCGTTGGCTCAAATTATTGAATCGGGTAACTAACTACACAAGGCGACGATCAATTATCATACTAACACAGTTCAAGGGACACTTCTCGATTTAAGTGTTGGGATCCAATGCTATTTTTCCTCCTAAATTGTTGTAGACAAAGAGTAGTGAATCCCTCGGGATAACTAGAGATCTAAAGAGGAACAAAATCAACCTACTAGAACTTGGCGCACAAACGACCAATTCTAGGAGGATTGAAAAGCAGTGTTATAGATGTAGACTACTACACTTAAGTTTTTGTGCAGAAATCCAACTTAACAGAAATTACCACAGAGTTTTGGTCAAATCATAGGATTATTCTAGTGAACTTGAGTTACAACCTCATTAGAGAAACATAACTTTACTCCATCAACCATTAAGAAGCATCAATCTTGGTAAGGTCCTATCATCAAATACAACGCTAAGGTTTTCTCTTTCAATCTCGTAATTCAATCTTCCAGTTGACAAAATTTCAAAGACTAAACGATTTACTGACCAACTTCAAATACAAGATTCGTCGAATCTCTAAGAGAAGGAAGACCACAGGTCTACGAAGTAGCAGTGCATGAACCAGAAATAAAATATAACCTGCTCTAGTGACAGTTACAAAAAATTCCCAGACAAATCGAATCGAGTTATTCTAACCACTACTAGACTAGGGATTTTCATTATCTTGTTAGGTTAACCTGTAAAGTTTTAGAGGTACTATCACTGTTAAGGATGATAAACGGTGAGTGTCCCATCTGCATAAACTAAATATCACACACCAGATCATGTGGTAAAATGGATATCACGATGCCAGTCCATTATACTCTCATCTGGACATATCAAAATGCAACGACCAAGGACTTCACCTAAACCTAGGGATTTATAAAGCGATGAATTTAAACTAAGAACAAAAGATATGAAAATAAATCAGCTTTACAACAATGCACAAAAACTTCAGAAGGGAGAAATTATGGTCGACGAGGGGGTTTAGAACCAATTTCTTAGAAAAAGAGAGCAGAGTAAAAATGTTGACCCGATGTTCTAAATAAACTAGGAAATTTTTTTCAAATGAATTAGCAAGAGTGGTAAGAATTTAGTCTAAGTTAAGCATATTAAAAATTTCCATTCTTGGTGTAGATCGGATATTATATTTCCATTGTTACGATATAAAATAAAATGTACAGAGATCGAAGTTCGCATTGAGAAGATTTGGCTTCAATAGCCATTGTGTTAACTAGAGAATCATTCCATCCAACAATAGGTTCATAATAAACACAACGAGTAATTCAAATTATTACCGCTGAGAACATACAATACCATCCTTTACACCAATTAGATTAACAACACACCAGTGAAATTTATAAACTATCTCTATCCTTTCATTGTTCTATATAGACGATTTATCAACCAGTTTACCATGGTTAACAACCACCCACATATTCCAATTTCTATCGTCAATGGAATATCTTATACATTTTTATCATTTTCTTCATTCAATTGTTACTTAACATAATTGAAAAATTCATGGATACTAGTTCTGGTTGCAAAAATGTAATTTAAAAATCTTGCAGCAATATCGATAAGAATAATAGTCAATTAACATAGATATAACAAAACTTCACAATATATTACATAAAATAGATTTAGCAAACATCAGTTATCAACATACAAGTTGAGGTCTAATTAACAACAATTTTATATCTTAAAATATTGCAGTTCCAGATTTCATTGTTGCTTGATGGTGATCTTCAATCCAAAGCCTGCGCAATAATACTACTTGCTTTCCAATCCAAATAATTCACCAGTACCTTCCAGGCAACGCTAGGGGTACTCTTCTTCCCCCTTAGCCCCCTGAGCCGCAAAGGGGCCACACAAAAGAACCAGAACACAATAACTCCCAAGCGTTCCTCACAAGGAAGAGCTTACACTCTCTCTCAAGCTTGAAATCCCAACTTTCACAAGTAAAACATAGTCAAAACAAATTTTGGCAGCATAACAATGCCAAGAAAAGTGTGATCCTTTTCTCCTCTACATCATTTGTTTTATATAATTTCCCCCACTGACACATGTCCTCCAGGGATGATTTTAAGGATGGAAATTTATTTTAAAATGTAGAAACCTTGGCGAATCTTACTAATCTTTTATATGCCAACTATAAATCTTTGGCGATATCTTTGTAAAAATATTCAAATTTCCAAGGATTTTATATAGTTTTTATAATTTTTTGGTGATTTTTAAGGTAAAATAATTTTATCCTATAGAATTTGGACGAATCATTTTTAAAATAACGAATCTCGTTTTTAGAAAAACCATGGAAAATTAGCCCATGAGCGAAATTTAGCCCCAATTAATTAACTTTTTAAATTAATTTGATCTGTGTCCCAGCTAAGGTCGTAGACATCTGAGTCCTGCAACCACCCCTGTCTCTACCTCGGGTGAAACTTCATCTGTTTCGCAGGTGTTGCCAAAAGGGTCGGTAGTTAGGGTTTTGTTGGTGCGTTGTTGTAGCATTGAACCCTGGGTCTACCCTAGTGCCAACAAATGGTTCCATTGTCGGAACCTGAAACTGTGATTGTTGGGAACTAAGGAAGAAGAAGCTTTGTGCAAAGATCCAACCTGAAACTGTGATTGCTAGGAACTGAGGAAAAAGAAGCTTTGTGCGAATATCTAACTTGAAATTGTGAAATATCTGTGCGTAGATTTGTCGCTCTAGTGCACAGTATTCTACTTGATCTGTGAAGCTCTATGCTAAGAAAAGAAGTCTGATCTGAAGAAAAGAGGTAATATCTGAATGCCTTGTGCTCTGATAGAGGTAATAATAGTGAAAATTTTTAGATCTGGAAGCTTTGTGCTTTGTTGAAGATAATATTAGTGGAAATTTTTGTTTCTAAAGTATGAATCTAGGTATGTTTGATAAGATTTGTCCAAGCTTGAAAACTAGGGCACTGATAGAATAAAGAAGATTTGATATGAGTAGATCTGATAAGAATAGTGAAATATATGTTATACCTATGCATAGAGAGAATGTTTGGACTAACAAATGGATGTAGGATCCTAGAAAGAATTTTTTGTAGGTTATCTACCATGATCTTAGTGTGCAGTACAGGAAAGGCTGGGGATCATTTAAGAGAAAGTGGGTATTAACCCTTTGTTACATTTGTAGAAGACTGGGACATCTAGCTAAGGAATGCCCTAGTAGAAGACCTAGTTTCCTCTGTTGCAAAGATATGGACAATGAAGTTTTTGATTGCCCTAGAATGATTGCTAAAGTTGAAAGGATGAATATGAGACAAGAAGACCATGAGGAAGGTCAAGCAACTGAGATTATGACAGAACCCCAGAAAGAATCAGAAAAAGTATTACTACAGATGAAAGAAACCCTGAATGACCACCGACATATCATCTTATCAGAGATCTTCAAAGAAAAAGAGTGCATTGAAACAAGAATATGAGACTTCGACATTGATTGTGTTCTAGATGAGGAAACACAGGTGAATATCATGACAAAAATAACTTGGGAACTTTTAGGGGAGCCTGCTATGATTCCTTCATTGGGAGGAATACGATTATTCAGAGGAAAGTTGATAACCCTATGTGGAAGACTTACCCATATATCTATGAGTGCTCATGGAACTTCGACAGAGGAAGAATTTGAAGTTGTTAAATTTATTGAGATCAATGCTCCATTTGCTATGTTACTTGGGAAACCTTGGATTGAAGGAGATCAGGCCAGAAGGAAAGAAGAAGAAGTCTTAGAACAAAAAAAGAAAGAGTTGAAAGATTTCATGATTAGGAGGATTGCACACTTGATTGAAGAATAGAAGAACCGAGTGAAGCTATTTAAAACTAGAGACTTGGATATAGAAGTGGGAAGAACACTAGAATACCTACAGAACATTGAAGTACCTATTCCAGATATAGATGAAGTATTACCCTTGATTTCTAGGAAAGAATCTCAATAGCGCAAAGTTACTCTGCCAAAAGAAGATAAGAATCAGAATGGAAAAAGGAATACCGAGATGAAGCTCACTAGAAAGAAGGCCCAAAAAATAAGTAAGAAGAGAGATAATATAGAAAAGTTATAGAAGGTCCCAGAGGGTACTTCGCATAAGGAAAATTTGCAAAATTGGAACTTTGTTGAGATATATGAACTACGTCACATGGCACCTTGCCATGGTGAAGCAACATAGCCATTGGAAATAGTATAATCGTTCGACCGACGGCCTGAATGGGTAGAAAGGAATTTATGGTCAAGAAATTTCACCACCAAACCATTGGAACCGTGCCATAACAGAAAAAACTGAGTTAATGAAGGCTTCTCAGTCGTTGTAAGAGATATGTTGCCAAGTTATCTATTTATCCCACCGCGCCACGCAACAAGAACACTTTTTCCAACCGTGACTATCTGAGCCTACATAATAGTTTATTTTTCACAGTGATCATTGTGCTATTTCCATCCATCCCATTGCATTGAGCAGTTACTCATCGAACCCAAGATATTCAACCACGAGCGTGTATGTCTGAAGAACTTAGCGCACTCGAAGAGTCTGTGAAGGAAGTACTCATTGACCTCATGACTGAGAGAGTCATGTATGAGAGAGTGATGTATGTGGGTGTACAAGCTTCATCAACGAGAGGAGTGCAAGCCTCTTCGTTGATTGCTCGCGAAGCCGGACCATCCTGACCATCAACAGAAAAGAGAACCAAACATAGAGATGACATAGAAAATGTGAAGCTAATCCCGACTACATCCCGCCTCTGGCCGGCATGGTGAGTCATGATAGTGTGCCAAGAGATTTTGAGTACATCATGGTTACTGCGTACCTCTATAAGGGGATATGTGCAGTTCGAGCGCAGCAGGA
Source organism: Picea engelmannii (assembly GCA_009831015.1). Classification (NCBI taxonomy): domain Eukaryota; kingdom Viridiplantae; phylum Streptophyta; class Pinopsida; order Pinales; family Pinaceae; genus Picea; species Picea engelmannii. The sequence goes on from ML787316.1 coordinate 456,035, forward strand.
CAAGATCGCAGCGTTGAAGTTCAATGACTTCAACCTTGGAGATCGCAAGAACTATAGTATTCTCACCCCATATAAATACCTAACCATGACAAAGGGGAAGAAATCAAATATAATCCCCCAACCGTGGACGATGAACCTCGCACAATCCACCCTATTAAACATAATGAAAATCCCACACTTCGAAAGGCACCAGGAATTCAACGCTTGTGTCAACCTACTCCTTTCAAGTTACCATGGTGGCTACTTATGGCTAGACCATCGTATCACAGTCGATCCAACATTGATCCATAGGATCACAGGATTAAGTATGCAAGGACCCGACCCACAGGAGTTCTATCCAGGAAAATCCACAGATCGCTCACTAGCATAGAATATCAAGGATACATATGATGATGTTGAAAAGGGGATGCGAGGCTACAGGGTAGTCTCCATATAGAACGACGCAGTATGCCTAGCCTGCCAGTTAATAGCCAGAAATTTATTAAGGAAGAACAAACCTACGCAGTTCACAGGATTTGTCATTGACCTCATAGGGAAATGCGTGGAAGGTCTACAGATGAACTGGGTGAAGTACCTAGTTAATTAGATGGAACTAGATTGTCACAAAGCACAGGATCATGGCTACGAGTTTCACTTTAGCTGGATCCTAATCCTCATCACCTTTGTTTCCTGGGAGATTTCGGAAGGTTTGACCTTTCTGGATATTGAACCGTTTGAGCCCCTTGCTGCGAAGTTCACCACACTCTGGTACTAGAGTGATATGAACAAACAGTGGCAGTCGAACGTTGTTTTTCACACACATTACCTTCAGCTGAAGAGATCCATCGAAGTTGAACCTCGCATGACTCCGAACACCCTACAGATTTTTCGACCTCTGATGAAGTTCTGCGCAGATCGACACTTCATCTACCTTACAACGTGAGCCGATGAACATAAGGAGCAACTTTAGTCGTACTAAAAAGTCACGGAAGAGGACCTTGAGGAGATTAGTAAGTACTAGTCTGTAGACCTCCTTATTCCAGCAAACCCTGCAGATATGTCTGACCCTAACATCCTAGAGACCACACACAAAGAACATGATACACCCAGACCTAGTAGAATGAAGCAACCTGAAGAGGTCCAAGACTTAAGCAGAGCCTCAGGAAAGACGGCTTCAGTATCACCTGACCGAGGGGGTGATGATGAAGTAGAAGAGATAAATGGAAAAGGAGCTTAACAGAAGCAAGGTGAAGTAACATCGCTCAGAGACGAGGTTGATCCCCTGAAGAAGAGGAAGGTTCCTCCCCTGAAACCTTCTTCCCAGAAGAAATCGAGAGCCACCGTGACCAAGGTGAAGACTGTGCTCACTACCAATGATTTTGACTTCATCATAGCAGCCCTAAACGACGCTTCGCTTGAAATCGTGGAGAAACAAGAAGCTAAGTAGGAGGAAATTTATGATAGAATTAAGGTTGAATTTTGAGGGGTACAGCAGGCCCTTCAGTCCAGCCATGCAGTTTCCATTGCGCCCCTACCATTAGGAGAACCAGAGTTAGGAGATGAGCCATCCCAACTCCAATGACTAGCTGATGCGATCAAAGCTTGTCTTCGTCGCGTAAAAGAAGAAATAGAACAAGCCACCCAGGCCTTGAAGAAGGTGCAAGGCATAACCATAGAACAATGCAGAGTTGCAGAACAGGAGAAGGTTGCTCTCTAGGAAAAGTTTGAAGAATAGAAAGTACATATGCAAGAAGAAAACGAACAGTTGCTCACAGAGCAACGCGAAGTGAAAGAAGAAATCAACAGAGCACTCCACTCTATGATAGGATTAGAACCACAAGAAGAATAATGATTCACGCATCAAGTAGAGAAACTCGCAGAAGCTATCCAGTAGCCACAACAACGAATAGTAGACTTAGAGCTCTGCATCGTACCCGACACCTCGTAGGATGTAAGGGATCAAAGAGAAGCAACTACTTGAACCTTAGTTGAAAGAATAAAAGTCCTTGCCCTGGAATGCAAGCAACTGAGTGATCACAGTGCCCAGATGTATGAGAAACTCACTGAGAATCCAGAATTGAAGGCACTAGACTCACAACTACAGGAAGAGAAGCAACAACAAGAGACAATACAGGCGTAGTTGAAGCCCATGTCAGCTGTGGAAAGAATGAAGTGATCCCAAGAGCAGCACACTGCCCAGTAGCAGGTCCACACTATTCAATGCAGAGTTATGGAAGTAACTCAGAGGCTCCAACCTATACAGGACGAGGCTTACCAACTATTCACATATATCGAAGGCCGAGGAGCATAACTAGATAAAGTCGTCACTGCAGCTGAACATCGCCTAGAGGGACCTGTCAACGAAGCAGTCATCCAAGAGTTCGTTGAACAGGAGGTTGTGGCACAACAACAAGTCGAAGTAGCTTGAGCCAAGATCAAGGCTTTTCAAGCAGAACTAATCAGATTAGAGTGACTCGGGATGAGTCAAAGGTGAGTGTTGGGGGCCTGTTGGCCCTTGACCAAGTTTTGAGGATTCTTGGTCATGTTTGACCTAATTTTGGGACTTCGACAGGCTTTCGAAGGAAAATCGCAAGATGAAGCGGAGATCTTGGGATCTCGGGCCCTTTTTTGGATTCAGGATTATGTAATGGGTATGGGATGTCATCCAATGGGTTTACCCATGTTTAGGCCTATTTTGTAATTTATAAATAAGTAGCTAGGCGATGTAAGAAAGAGACCTAGTAGGTCGATGTGCTAAGTGCTAGAGTTGGATCTATGTGATCAAGAGTTGTAATTTATTTGTGCATACTATGTGAGGCTTGCAAGGCTAGTGCAATTAACTATAAGAGACTATGTGAAGGCTTGGTGTTGTACCCTAGCTAGAAGAAGGAGGATCTAGTGGAGTGTGCATAGATCTCCTATCTTCTGCAGAGTAGAACTTGGATTCTATGTGCCTGTAAGAAGATTGACCAAAGATAATAAAGAAGAGAAGCGTTGGTGGACGTAGCCCCAGGGTGGGGGTGAACCACGTACATGTTATGTTTATATGCTTTGTGTGATGTATTGATGTGTTTATGTGTTTACTTGCTTAGGGATTTAATATAGATGAATGATAGATAGATCTGTTGATGCTTAGTGCTTAATAATGTGGATGGATGTTAGATCTGACTTATGTACATGTTGGCATAGGGGCAGACCCAGGGTTCAATGCTACAACAACACACCAAAAAATCCCTTCCACAATCTGTTACAAGTACCTACACTTAGCTCTGCAAGTCTCTTACAGTCATGCACAAAGCGCTTACAGACTCTACTTGCACTTAGCATACATTCACATCACATAGATGCACTAACTCCCTTCTTTTTCTATCTATCCTAGGCATCTATTTATATATTACAAAATAGGCCTAAACATGGGTAAACCCATGGGATGACATCCCATTCCCATTACATATTCCCAAAACCCAAAAAGGATCCAAAAGTGGGTCGAGATCCCGTGATCTCCGCTTCGTCTTGCGCTTCTCCTTCAACAAGATGTCGAAGTCCCAAAATAGGTCACTATGACCAAGAATCTCCCAAAACTTGGTCAAGGGCAGACAGGCCCCCAAAACTCATTTGTGACTCATCCTGAGTCACTCCTATCTGACCAGTTCTTCTTCGAAGGCCTCGAGTTGCTTCGACCTGTTGTTGTGTGCCGACCTCTTGCTCGGTGAACTCCTGTATCACTGCGTCGGTCACGGGCCCTTATAGGTGTTGTTCTACTGTGATGACAACATGTTCTAGTTGTACTCCTCGGCTTTCAACCTATGTGAATAATTGGCATGCCCTATCTTGCACTGGTTGAAGTCATTGAGTAAATTCCATCACTCTACTTTGAATCGTATGGATTTGTTGTTGGGCGGTGCGTTTCTCCTAAGACCGCTTCATTCTTTCCACAATCAACAAGGCCTTCAGTTGTTCTTGTAGTGTGTCTGCGTGCTACTTTTCTCAGTGAGGTTCTCATATGTTTGGGCATTGCGGTTACTCTGTTGCTTGCACTCCAAGGCAATATCTTTTAGTCTGTCAAATGCATTGCGGGCAGTTGATTCCATTTGGTCTCTTACATCTTGACGGGTCTCGGGCACAGTGCGGAGCTCCAAGTCTCCTATGCGTTGTTGAAGTTGTTGGATTACTTCTTCAAGTTGTGCCACCTGTTGTGGAACTCCCTCGTCGGTCTTTACTTCTACGACTGTCACAGAGCGAAGTGCTCTGTGAACCATTTCCTTTACTTCGAGTTGCTCTGCGAGAAACTGTTCCTTGCTTTGCTGCAGTTGTGATTTTTCTTCATCCCACTTCGCTTGGAGAGAAAGATTTCCCCGTTCTGCAGCACTGCGTTGTTATACAAGGTCTCCCTGTACTTGTGCCAAAGCCTGGGTAGCTTGCACCATTTCTTCCTGAGCTCGTTGAAGGCGAGCTTCGAATGTATCAGCGATGCGGTGGAGTTGAGCTAGCTCATCTCCCAGTTTTGATGTTCCTGCTAATAGAGGTGCAGTGGAGACTGTGCGACTAGATTGTGGTGCCTGTTGCACTCCTTGGAGCTCGTCCTTAATCCAATGGAACACCTCCTCCTTCTTAGCTTCTTTCTTCTCTGTTATCTCCAGCAAATCATCATTTAGCGTTGTTATGATGAAATCGAAGTCGTCGGAGGTGAGGATGGTCTGCATTTTGGTCATAGATTCTCTCGATTTCTTCCAGGAAGAAGGCTTCGGGGGGGGACCTTCCTTTTCTTCGAGGGATCCTCCTCGTCTCTAGGCGGTGTAACCTCGCCTTTCTTCTGTTCAACTTCCATGACATCTATCTCTCCTCCATCTCCTCCTTGCTCTGCTGAGATGGAAGTGGCCTTCATGGATGTGCTATCTAAATCATGGACCTCTTCAGTCTTCTTTATCTTGCTAGATCCAGGTGTATCCGATGCAGTTTCTGGACTATCTAAATTGTATATCTCTGCAAGCTCTGTTGGAATGAGGAGGTATGTCGACCAGTCCTTTGTGATTTCTTCTAAGTCCTCCTCTGTCATATTGTAGTAAGATTAGAGTTGATGCTTGTGCTCGTCAGCGCACATTGTAATATAAATGAAATGGTGGTCCGTACTGAATTTCATTAAAGGCCAAAACCTGTGGAGAGTATTTGGCATGATGCAAGGCTCAGACTGGATAGCTAACTTTAGCTGATTGTAGTATGTGTGGAATATGGAATTTGATTTCCATTGCTTGTTCATGTCACTGGAATACCATAGTGTACTAAAATTCATGGCCAGAGGTTCAAAGGGCTTGATGTCCAGGAAGGTTTCACCTTCCGACATCTCCCATGCGATGAAAGCAATCAGGATTAGAAGCCAACTGAACTGGAAATCATATCCTTGATGTTGTTCTTCCCTGCAGTCCAATTCCAACTAGTTCACGAGGTACTTCACCCAATTCATTTGTAGGCCCTCTGTGCACTTTCCTGCGAGGTCGACTACAAAACCAGTCACTTGGGTGGGTTGGTTCTTGCGGACTAACTTTCCTACGATCAATAGACAGGCTAGGTGCACTATGCCGCTTTGGATAGAAGCTACCTTGTAGCCTCCCATTCCCTTTTTGACATCTTCGTAGGTGTCCTTGATCCTTTGTGCTAGAGTGTGATCCATTGTTTTTCCGGGGTAGAAATCCCGTGGGTCAGGGCCTTGCATACTCAGTTATGTGATCCGATTGATTAATGTTGGATCCACTGTGATACGATGGTTTAACCATGAGTATCTGCCATGGTAACAGGATAGCAACATCTTGATGCATGCATTCACTTCTTGGTGCCTTTCGAAGTGAGGAATCTTCATGACGTTGAGTAGTGTGGACTGCACGAGGTTATGGGTCCATGTCTGAGGGATGATCTTTGAATTCTTTTCTTTTTTCCTGGTCAGGTACTTATGTGGGGTGAGCATGTTGTAGACCTTCCTGTCGCTGAGGTTGAAGTCACTAAAATTTAACGCTGCTATCTTTTCTTGATCTGTGTGAACTGCGCATATCCCCTTCGGGAGGTATGCAGTGACCAATTCGTACTCAAATTCTCTGGGACCACTATCTCGATTTATTGCGCCACTCAAAGGTGTTAGATAGGCAGATAAAATGCTCGGAATCAAATTAGAATTCGTGAGATCATCTTTGTGCTTAGTTCGCCTCTCATCTACGGGTCGTGATGGTCTAGCTCGAGCAGTGGATGGAGAGGCCGGCAGTCCTCTCGTTGATGATTCTTGTAGACCGGTAGACAATCCTCTCTCCGACATGACTCTTTCAGTCATCAAGTTGAGGAGTACTTATGTTACTGATTCTTCAACTATAGTGAGCTCATCGGACATACGCGCTCGGGATTAATAATATCGGGTTCACAATTAACTCAGATACTACACTAGAATAAATAGTAACAGGGCAATGATTACTGTATACAATTCACTTGGTCTGCAGGCTCAAATTATTGGTTAGAAAAAGTGTTCTTCGTGCATGGCCCGGTGGGATAAATAGGCAACTCGGCAATGGTTTGCTTGTAACGAGTATGAAGCCTCATTAACTCTTGTTATGTCCTTTATGGCGCGGTCCAACAGTCTGGTGTCGAGCTATAAATGTTTTTTGACCTGCTCAGAGCAACATTCGAATGGATATATCGATCCCAACGACTATATTTCCTTGCCATGATGAAGTGCCATGTGTCGTTGTTCTGATATCCCAGCGAAGCTCCCATTCTTCAATTTTTTTGTCTGCGAAGTTCCCTCTGGAACCTTCTGTAACTTTTCAAACTTATCTCTCTTCTTACTTAGCTTTCTAGCCTTCCTCCCATTGAGCTTCGTCTCGGTAGTCCTTTTTCCATTCTGACTCTTATCTTCTTTGGTCATAGTCACTTCGCGTTGTTGAGATTCTTTCCTAAGATTCAGGATTAACACCTCTTCTTTATCCGAGATAGGTACTTCAGTATTTTGCGGGTCTTCTAATGTTCTTGCAACTTCGACATCTGGGTCTCTAGTGTTAAGTAGCTTCGACCTATTCTCCTGTTCTTCAATCAAGTATGTGATCCTTCTAGTCATGAAATTGTTTAACTCTTGTCTCTTCTTCTCCAAAACTTCTTCTTCTTGTTTTCGTCTGGCTTGATCTTTTTCAATCCAAGGTTTCCCTAATAACATGGTAAATAGGGCATGGTCCTCAATAAATTGAATAATCTCAAAATCTTCTTTTGTCGAAGTTCCATTAGAATTCATAGATATATGAGTGAGATTTCCACATAGGTTTACCAATTTTCCTCTGAATACCCCTATTCCTCCTAATGAAGGAATCATAGCAGGCCTTCCTATAGCTTCCCAAGTTCTCTCTATCATGATATTCACCTGTGTTTCCTCATCTAGAACACAGTCAATGTCGAAGTCTCATATTCTTGCTTCAAGGCATTCCTTGTCTTTAAATATCTCTGATAATCTAACATGTTGGTGGTCATTCAAGGCTTCTTTCATTTGTAGCAATACCTTCTCTGATTCTTTATGGGGTTCTGCTATAGCCTTAGTTTCTATATCTACCTTAGGGTTTTCTTGTCTTATGTTCATACTTTCAAGCTTAGCAATCATTCTAGGGAAACCCAACACTTCATGGTTCATAGCTTTGCAACAAAGACAACCAAGTCTTCTCCTAGGGCATGCCTTAGCAAGATGTCCTAGTTTTATGCAGTTGTAATAGAGGGTTAATCCTCTCTTTCTCTTAAATAATCTTCGGCTTCTCATGTACTGCGCACTAGGATCATGGTAGCTATCCTGCAAAAAATTCTTTCTAGGATCTTGCATCCATTTGTTAGTCCAAACATTCATTCTATGCATAGGTATAACATATCTTTCACTATTCTTATCAGATCTACTCATAACAAATCTTCTTTCATCTATTAATTCCCTAGTTTTCAAACTAGGACAGACTCTATTAAACATACCTAGATCCATACTCTAGAAACAAAAAATTTCCACTTATCTTACTTCTACAGAGCACAGAGCTTCCAGATCTAAAAATTTTAACTATTCTTACCTTTATCAGAGCACAGAGCTTGCAGATCTTACCTCTTTTAATCATAAATTCTCACTTTTGCCTTTCTTAGAGCACAAAGATTTCAGATCTTGCTTCTTTTCTTCAGATCCGACCTCTTTTCCTTAGCACATAGATTCTTAGGTCAAGTAGAATGTTGCGCACTAGGACATAGATCTACACATAGAGCTTTCACAATTTCAGGATGAATCTTTACACAGAGCCTCTTCTTTCTCAGTTCCCAACAATCACAGTTTCAGTTCACGACAACAGAACCATTTGTTGGCACAGAGGCAAACCCAGGGTTCAATGCTACAACAACGCACCAACAAAGCCCTAACTATCGACCCTTTCGGCAACACCTACGAAGTAGATGAAGTCTCACCCGAGGTAGAGGCAGGGGTGGTTGCAAGACTCAGGTGTTTGCAACCTTAACTGGGACACATATCTATGATTATAATATTTAATAAGTCACTTAGCATCGTCAGTTCCTCAATATGCAATCAACATATACTTCGCTAATAAAACAGGCCTTCACAACATTCACACTAATATAACGTACTTAAGCACTTAGCATAAACAGAGAGGTAGATCTAGCGGATCAATCACTAAGAAAATTCATATGGATCAGATCTAACATTCTCACATGTCATTAGCACTAATCATTAGCAGATCTATCTAATCATCTCAAAGCACTTAGAAAAACAAGACATAAACACATTAAGGCAAGCACAAAGCAAGACAACACAGTGTTTACATGGTTCACCCCCACCCTGGGGCTACGTCCACCAACTCTTCTTCTTTATTGTCTTCAGTCAATCGGTTACAAGCATAAAGACATCAAAACCCTTACTCCGCACAGGACAAAAGATTTGTGCAGCTCACTAGATCCTTCTTCCTTGCGTTACAACGCTCAGCCTTCCACAATATGTTACAAGTACCTGCACTTAGCTCTGCAAGTCTCTTACAGTCATGCACAAAGCACTTACAGACTCTACTTGCACTTAGAATACATTCACATCACATAGATGCACCAATTCCCTTATTTTTCTATCTAGCCTAGGCGTCTATTTATATATTACAAAATAGGCCTAAACATGGGTAAACCCATGGGCCAACATCCCATTCCCATTACATATTCCTTAAAACCCAAAAAGGATCCAAAAGTGGGTCGAGATCCCGTGATCTCCGCTTCGTCTTGCGCTCCTCCTTCGATAGGCTATCGAAGTCCCAAAATAGGTCACTATGACCAAGAATCACCCAAAACTTGGTCAAGGGCCAACAATACACATGCTTAGTGCTTAAATACTTTAGATCTGGATGAATACTGTGATACTCTGTAATTAGGGTTTAACTGTGTTGTAACTAAGACTAGATATTGATGAATGTTAATTGTTGAGTTCTTTGTTAAGTGTTAGAATCACATATATGTGTCCCATTTAAGGTTGCAGACATCTGAGTCCTGCAACCACCCCTGCCTCTACCTCGGGTGAGACTTCATTTTCTTTGCAGGTGTTTCCGAAAGGGCTGGTAGTTAGGGTTTTGTTGGTGCGTTGTTGTAGCGCTGAACCCTAGGTCCGCCCTTGTGCCAACAGTCCTTCATTTAATTTAAACTTGGACTTAGTTATGTCTTAGACTCATGTTAGGCTTCTAAGTTTACTATTTAATGATTAATTAATACCCTGTCCTATCAAGGTCTCATCATTTTATTAATTCACTAGGCCATCTAGATTTATTGACTCGCAATTTAATTTCACGATTTTCCCTTCAAGATGCACCTTTGTGCTCCAAGGGTGCCACTCACCTTTGACTGGTTTTAGAAGTTTTTCCGACCTTGGAGTCAACACTCCATTTGGTCGACCTTGTGAGATACTAAGGGCTTCTAATGAATAAGTATTCCACCTTAGTGTGTGCCCCTTATAACTCTTTGTGAGCGACTATCTCAGTTTTACCTCATGACATCGTGGACCTTTCGAACTAGGTAATTGTTAACCTACAATTCAGGTCACGGCGGAATTCCTAGTAGGATGTGATAGGGACGTTGCCACACCTCTCCCTCAAATGTTTGGTTTATGTGCATGGCCCCTTTAATCCTTATGTGATTCAGATTAACAAGCAGCATCAATCTTGCATCCATTGAAAAAGACAGTGTCAATAATCCATACACATATATCATACTAAAATCAATCATATATCACATGTGCGTAAATGAAATACTTAAGCAAATACAATCCACTCCCTAACTCAATCTGGAGTCCAAGGAATTCCATTGATGTCATCAAAATCCAGAACCTTCCATGTGTCCTACACACTCAGGAGAACTCGTCAAAAATATCTATCAATACATATTATCTGAAAGTAACAATAAATCACAATACATCATCATCATCATATATAACTTATAATCGATACTAAATCATAATGTACCATAACTGGATCACTTGCACGCAAGTGTCCTCAAATAATGAGTCAATGAAAGTGTGATCAATATAACGGGATGTTACATACACCTCCTCTTGTTTTAAACTTCATCCCGAAGTTTGTACAGTTTATAAATGCAAGTAAATAAATGTATCTGACATGGGTCTACATATCTAATCTATCAAACAAATAAGTAAAATGTTGACGCATCTCATATGCATCCTCCCATGTAGCCGAGTGTGGTCTATAATTGTCCCACTGGACCTTGACCTGATCAACTATTTGACATTGTATCTTTCGAGTGTGATGGTCCATAATGCAGATTGGCTCCTCCATGAGAGCACCCTCATCTAACACCTACAAATATATCATGTCAATAACTTTTGATGGATCACTAATATAATGTCGTAAAACAGATACATGAAATACACCGTGCATACACCTCAAAGAATCAAGCAAGGTTAGTCAATAAGCCATGAGTCCTTTCTTTTCCACAACCTCGAAAGGTCCCACAAACCTAGGAGAGAGTTTATCACTCTTTCCAAACTTGATCAAACTCTTATGTGGTTTTACCCGCAAGAAAACTCTGTCGCCAATATCATAATTGTGGTCCATGTGATGCACATCAACATAACTCTTTTGTCTATCTTGCACCTCTTTAATCCTTTTTCTTATCGATTGCATATGTTCTTCCATTTCTTGGATCACTTCCGGTCCCACTAGGACCCTATCCTCAAGTCAATCCCAAATCAACGACGTCCAACATGGTCGCCTGTAAGGAAACTCAAACGATGCCATATTAATCGTACTCTGGTAATTTTTGTTGTATGCAAAATCTACCAATGGAAAGAAGTCCTCCCAACACTTTTGTTGATCCATCACGTACATCTGAAGCATATCCTCTAAGATCTAGTTTTTTGTTTTTGTTTTTCCATTTATTTCTAGGTTATATGTTGTACTAAAATTCAGTTGTGTTCCCAAAGTCTCTTGGAAAATTTTCCAAAATTGTCTTGTAAACACCGATCCATGATCGGATATGATCTTTCCTGGTAAACCATGTAACCTCACAATATTGCTAACAAATACTCTGGATATTTCTAGCGCCTGATACGTCGTACGTACTGGAATAAAGTGTGCACTCTTCATGTCATGTCTCCTTACCGTTAGTGACAATACAACAACAAAATCCATCGAAATGACCTCCCATTTCGATTCAGGAATAGAATGTGGTTGTAACAATCCTGCCAGATGTTTATGTTCAACCTTCACTTTCTAACATTAGAGACATCTCGCCGCATAACTTAATATGTCTTCTTTCATTCCTTTCCAGAAGAATAAAGGATTAAGTTCTTCCTTCATCTTCGTGACTCTCAGATGATCCATATATATTGCTCGATGAGCTTCGCTTAAAATCAAACTTCTTAATTCGTCGGTAGACGGTACGTAAATTATTTTGTTATACCTCATCAATCCATCATTGTCAAAAGAATAACCTTCATACTTTGGTACCATCATGGTATATTGTACAATACTATCCTTAAATTCCTTGTACCAATCATCATCAAACTGTAAAGAAAGAATGTTTTCTCAAAGATTTGTCTTAAGAAGCATTACCGAGGATATGAGTGGTCTCCAACTCAACGCATTTTCTACTCTATTCACCATTAATTTAATGTAAGTAATCTCAAAGTCATATTCACTAAGTAATTATGACCAATGCCTTTATCGCACGTTCAAGTCACTTTGAGTTAATATATGTTGCAATCCACAATGATCTGTCTTTAATTCAAATTTTCGTCCAATCAGATAATGTCTGTTGAAGATTGAAAACGTCAACGAAGTTTCGCCCGCAAAGTGTTGCTAAAGCCTATTATTATAAAAACTAAATAATACTAGTAGGTGGGACCCCCTTGAACTATTGGAGAGAAGATATGTTCATTTTTTATGTTGAGATGATGTGCGACATGACTCACATGGTTGATGAAAATCGTGTTGGTATTGGTTATAAATCGAGCTTATGAAGGGTTGATTATTTATGTTACTACAACCTATGCTATTCATTAATGTCATTACTGTATGTTCTTATCGCACCTGCATAACTAACATGTTAGTGAAATTATATGAAAGGAAAAATACTATAACAAATGCAAAGAAAAGGGAACTAGTTTTGCAATACCACATGTGAATAAATTGAAGGAAATGAGAAATAATTGCTAGGGGAAGATTTTAAAGCTATCCTAACTATACTACATGCATGAAAAGACTTGATGATTATTGCTAAACCCTAGCTAGCAAGTAAATGGTTATGAAATTTTGATTGAATTACATGTTTAATATGCATATGGTTGAAATGTTGGTGGCACATTTGGCAATATGACAATGCTAATGGTTATGCAATAGTTAATGCAATTATGTGGCCAATATACATATGGTATGTTTGGATAGATTGAACGTCGGTGGCTCATTTGATAAGGTGGTGAACATTGATGGTTAGGCGGTTTTGTTTGAGTTATATGATGTGAAATGGGATATGGTGATCGCGCTAATGATTTTTAATGTGGTGATGGTTTCGATACATGGTTGATTAGTTGTGTTAATGGAGAATTTGTTGGCATGTATTTTTGAGTTAATGAGATTTGGGTGGAGGCAACGTGCATTTACTGAATGTCACCTTTACTCTTCCCATTGGACGCCACCCTAGTCGGGCTATTGTTCGATCTTGTTGTTGTGTTATGCTCTGAAATTTTAGCAGGGAGGAACCGCTCGGCCAGCTCTCGTTTTAAGGAATTTGATTAACAAGTATGTCCTTTTTTTTGTCCATTCATGACTTCCCTCTGGTTATGAAATGATTATTGGCTCAAGTGTATGGGTTTGTGTTTTTCCTGAGCATTGCAATTGTGTGAAATTTTGGTTCTTGAATGAAGAGTGGATGGTTCTTCCTGTAATATTTTTGAGTTCGTAGAGGTTATTAGTCTTCTTGGTGATAGCTCTCTGTTACCACTACTGGTTTAGTCGGAGGGTTTTTGTTTAAGTCTTGGTTGGATAGCTATATTCATGCACTGTCACTAAATCCAATCTTTGGCTTTCTTGGGTTTAATGGTCGAAGGTTTTCTGCGTCACTATGTTGTGTTTCACTTCGGCATTGGTTGTTTCCACCACTAAGGGTCATGAAGTGAGTGTTTTGTTCTTAACTCGACCCTGTCTTCACCTTAGTATTGTGGTAGTTTGGACGGAGAACAAGAGGGTTATACCCTGCGTGCATTAAATAAATTGCCCAGCCGAATGAGAGCCTCCCCTTTTATTTTAGGTCCCCTGTCATGGATTGTTACCTATCCGCAAACGAATCATGTCTCTCTCTCTGTGCACACCCTTGGCCTCGAAAGTTCCACCATTACGAGGAGTTGGCTCTGTTCCCTGGTGTTGGCTACAGAGTAGACCCTTAACCCTCCAATCTCAAATTTTGTAAATGATATTGTCGTCCCTGCCAAGTTGTTATGGGTTATCATGGATCGAATGTATGGTCGATTACTTGTGAATACGAATTCGCCCAATTGGTCATATAGAAATCCTATTGTTTTAGAATTGAGTTACTACATCTGTGATGATAAGGATGAACCCTTCGTTGCCAATTTCACTTTCAAAATATACATCCACCCTCCTTATGTTAATAGCTCAATATTTTTACTAGAAAGGGCCTCTGTCCTAATTTGATTGGATGCATGGGTAGGCGTAGCTACCACAACTTGCTCGATTGATTGATTTTTCACAACAATGGTGAATTGTTTGGTTGATATACAGTCACTAGTATTTGCACTAATAATTTTTGGATGATAGCTGGCATTGGTTAAAAATGCTTGGTGTTGCTCACGCATGTCGTGTTGTGTGTATGGTATTTTGAAAATTGAAATATTGGGCATGGTAACTATGGTTTTCTTAGGGCCGAATGATTATTGGACTGGGTAACTATATAAAGTATATCCACTACATCCTTGTTCTTGTTGGTTGTATGGACCTGAGTGTTCACACCATAGTTGATCACGGTGTGACTAAATCGAAGCAATCTTATATTAAATCAATGGCTCAGTCGATATGTTCAGTTATTACCATGACTGTGTGTTTGTTGTGCTAAGTGGAAATGTTTCACCGTGGATTTTTGTTAGTTGTGCACTATATGTTGTATGGATAGCTTATTTTTCATACTCAGGGATACCCACAGAGTTTTAAGCATGTTGTTTATTGCAATCGACCACTGGTTAAAGCAAACATGTTGTGGATGACAGTCGTGTTGGATAGGCGGTCCATCTTTTAAATCACATTGAATTATTTTTATTTTATAGTGGCAGAACTACATTTCCTGGGCAAATTACCCTGTGTGTAGCTTGTGTCTAAATGGTGGTTGTTGGTTGTATGATTATTTGTCATTTCAGGAGTGGAAATTTGGTCTTGATTATTTTGGTTACTGTATATATATGTTAGCGAATATCATTGCATTTTGATGATCTCTATTGTAGTAATAGTGACTTCATTATTATTTTGAGAACATGACTTTTGAGTATAGTTGTGGATTGAAGAAATGCATGGGCAGTGGTTGATTTTGATAATTATAGATTGGAAATGGGTACTTTTCATAAATTGATTATGAAATGTAGAGTGTGTGAATGAAGGGAACAGAACCTCTTGCAAATTGTATAGGATGTCCATTGTTTTTTTATGGCACTGTGTGGGACATTTGATTTTGAACAGTGAACTTGTTAAATATAGAGAATTATTATTTAGTCAAGTGATTGATGGTTGATGCATCTCCTTTCACAAAATGTTTTATGGATCACTTAATTAATTCCATGAATAGTAACCGTCCTTCTTCCCTTCCATTATTTCTAATTACAAACCCCGTCACCTCCCATATTCCTTTTTCACTCCATGTTCTGAGATAGATTACAGCCAAGAGAATTTATGTGTTAAATTGGATGAAAGTGGCAATTTCTTGAGTGGATTGTAGTGAGGTTTTATTGGTTTTCTTTACAGGTGATTGTTGTTGTCATTGAGTAGTGACCATGCTTCTCCCCTTTCATTATATCATATATTTTCTCAATACAAACCTCTCACATATCACATAACCATGTTTCACCCCCATGTTGGTTGATTAACAGTTAAACAATTTGTATGGATTGGATTGCATGAGTCTGATACATTCTGAGCCAAATCTATTTCATATTTTTAAGAGTTGTCATGTATGGCTATTTAAAATACTATTTGCTAATAGATCACGCATGCAGGATGAGTTTTTTCAGTTGAGGAAGCCATGGCCGAGGAAACAAAGGTAGAGGTAATTGGAACCGAGGCCCAAGAAGGCCTAGGTTCTCCATACATTTTGACGTTGATTCGCAAGAGCTTGGCCAATTGTTTCATGTTGGATTCTTCAATTGGATTGGGCAGGGAATAGTCCAACCTAGGCCTGAAAGGCCTCCTTTCCAAGCCCCACAAGCAATCGGTATCCCTGTACCTCCTCATGTTTCATTACAACCCGAGGTCCCTGAAAATGATGGATGGCAGGAGATTGTCCACTCGGTAGTCTCCCAACATCGTGGCTAGCCCAACTTGTCTTTTCCTCCTCCTCTGCCAGTTAACCCCATTGCCCAATTTTCCCCTAACCACTCACCAGTTCAATCCTCCCATGATAGCAAGAGATTGAAGACTGAAGCCCACCATGCACTTGATAAAGGAAAATCCATTGTTGCCCCTTCCTCACCCTCCAATGACACTGACAAATATGTGTCTTCCCGGATGCATTTGAGGGACGATTGTTCCCAGGTGATCAGCGAGATTAGGCCTAAGGGATCTACATAGCCAAAGGAAAACTCAGGAAAATCAAGAGGTGACAACAACAATCAAGGAAGGGTTGCATCACAGACTGGGAAATATGGTTTTTGAGTTTTTATTATATCTATTGTTTTATGACAGTTGACTTCAAGGATCTTTGGACCACATGTTTATTTTGGTTATATGAGTATTATTTTTGAAATAATTTCAAATTTCATAAGTTTAAATTACCAAAAGTAAATATGTTGATGGGAGGCACAAGGATGTATGTTTTTCTTAACTAATGGTTATGTTATTATTGTTATGAACTAAAGGGAGTCACAAGGGGTCCCACCTACTAGTTATTATTTATTTATGACCCTTATTATAATTATTACTCACCTCGGAGGGGGGGGGCTTTATTAGATATAATTTATATCTAATAAAGGACCCCCCTCACACCCTCCCCCTAACTAAAGTTAGTTGAGTCTTTTAATTAACTTAACTAATGAATTGGTTCAACTTCTTCAACCAATTTTAATTTGTTAAAAGCAAAAGGAAAGGGAGGAACAAAGGGAGGATAGAAGCAGAAGCATGCTAAGGTTTTCTCTTTGAGTTTGTGTTGAGATAGCTCAGTTTTCATTCATTCATATATTCATCAAAGCCTAATTCTCTTTTGTGATAGCAGGGTCTTATTGTAGACAACAATATTTAGGGTTGAATCAAATCATTCAGACACTTGTTTTTCATAGGTGTTGATCTATCTTTGATAGTCTGTGTAGACTTGTATGTTTGTGAATTAATTTTCATGACTGATAAAGGCTATTGTGCAGAGTCGAGTGAGAAGCAATCTGTGGCAAGTTGATCCAAATTTTAGAGTTCAGTTTTGGTTTTTTGTCAAAGGTCCTTTTATATGTTCCATCAGGGATGTCTAAGTTTGACTTTGGTCCAAGATTTCTGTATGAGATTTTGTAAAGAAAATGACTCTTTGGTGATTTGGAATGAAATAAAGGATTGATTTATGTCTCATCTATCTTGATTATCATCTTGGTGTCTTTACTTCTGTTCTTACATTTATTTCAGCAACTGTTATATTCAGAAAATTACATAAAAAGTGAATTTCCAGCAAGATTTTTGTTGATAAAAGACTAGCCTAAGCACTCGTAATTAATACTTGTGAGTTAGGATGTTATTTTTGTTGGCTATAAACATAGGGTAATATTCTCGTCTACGTTGATTTAGCCTAGTAAAGTCTGAAAATGTTTGAGTAAGATCAATTCATATCTTTTCCTCAACAATGTCTACAAACTCTCAAGGCATATACAATTGCTAATAACTCCAAGTCGTGCATTGTGTAGTTCTCCTCATGCTTTCTTAATTTCCTTGAAATGTAAGCGATCACTCAATCGTCTTGCATCAAAACTCCACCTAAACCTTCCTTGGATGTGTTCGTGCATACCAAGAATTATTTTTCCATGTCGAGGACTTTTAGTATCGGCTTTGTCATTAACAACTCTTTAAGCTTTTGAAATTATTCCGCACATTTCTCTATCCACACAAACTTCTTATTTTTCTTCTGCAATTTTGTGATTGCATTTGCTATATTCAAAAAACCTTCGACGAATCGTCGATAATATCCTGCTAAACCCATAAAGCTATGTACTTCCTGTACGTTCTTCAGTGTGGGAAATTCCATAATAGCCTCTACTTTCGTCAGATCCACAATGATACCTTCTCCAAATATGATATGTCCCATGTAATGTATCTTTGATTGGTAAAAAGAACATTTCGATAGCTTCTCGTACATGTTTTTTTCTCTTAGACATTGTAGGACCAATCTCAAGTGTTCGTCATGATCTTCCTTCATCCGAGAATAAATCAATATGTCATCAATAAATACTTGGACAAACTTTTCCAAGTATTTGTGGAACACCCCATTCATCAAACTCATGAATACTCCTGGGGTGATCGTCAATCCAAACGGTAAAACAATAAACTCATAATGTCTGAATCTCATCTTAAATGTAGGCTTAGGGATATCTGCCTCCTTAATATGCAATTGATTATATCCCAATTGTTGATTAAGGTTGGTTTTCATTGATGTCAATCCTTGAAGAAAGTTCGGTAGTGAATTCCTATAGAACAAAGGTTTGGGTAATGGACCCAAGGTTGTTTCATGTATAATGGTATGAGTTTTAATATATTTTAAGATAATACTATTCTAGATGGATAGTACATGTCATTCCATTTTCAGTGGTATGTGGAACATCACATAACTCCTCACGGTTAGAGAGTAATGGCCATGTGAAGTTGGAGAACCCAGGTTTGGGTAATGGACCCAAGTTTGTTTGATGAATAACGGTACGAGTTTTGATATATTTGAAGGTAATACTATTCTATATGGATATTACATGTCATGCCATTTCTGGTGGTATGTGTAATGTCACATAACTCTTCACGGTTTGAGAGTTATGGCCTTACGAAGTTGGAGGACCCTCATATGTCATCTAGAGGCCCCAAAAGGTCAAAGTAGTCAAAGTGGTTTAAGAGATTTTAGAAGGTAAATAATAAAGTGAAGTGATTAGTGTACTATACTTCAAATTGAATACAAAATAAATTATTTAAATAATAAATTTAATGGAGAAATTAGAAGTGGGTTAACCCTAAAATAAGGAAAGTGGGCAAAGTGACCTAGAAGATGTTTTTAAGGAAGCTACTTGGAGAGTATAAATAAGAAGCAAGGCTCTCTCATTTTAATCAAATTTGAGAATATTGAATATCTATAGGTGTCTGAGGTAAAAAAAAGGATATCTAAGCCAAATTTCTGATGGAAGGTGAAGAAAAGAAGCCCGGAATTCAATGAAGGATAAATTCTTTTGTTGATGCTTTCTAAGGTATGTTATTTACAGGTCATCTCACCATTTTCGCAATAAATTTTTGTATAGAATGATTCAGACTGTGAAAGTGTTATTCCATTGAGGAAACATATCCAAGTATCTATGGTAAACAATTCAGCTTGTGGTTCATTGTATTTTTGGAGTTACACTCCGTGGAAAATAGGGTTTGTGGCTAGTCCTGAAACTAGTCTAAAACAAGTGTTTCGGGTAAAAACATCATAACTTCTTCATAACAGATCCAAATTCAGTAAGAAAAAATGTGTTGGTTAGATTACAGTCTACAATATGTTTTGTAACAGTTTCATATCTATTCAACAAATATTCTATGCAGGGAACGCTCTACAAGGTCGCTCTCTAGAATAAGCCAGAGTTCAACAAGGTATGTCATTCTTGCTATAACTCCTTTTCTAAAGGTTTCAAAGTAGTGACACTTAGAGGAATTGCATAAAACACACTAAAGAACAATGTGTATCATTTTCACATCTTTATTCATTACAGGTACAAAGTTATGATTATTTAAAGTTAGGTTTGTTGACTAATCCAAAACTAGTCATGTGAGACTAAAGAAAAGTTTTATGAAAATGCTAGTCTCTTGTTGTTAAAGTTAAGGAAGGGTTGCAGGTATGTGATCATATACACCAGGTCTATTACAGAGTTACAAATCATATTTGTATGATGATATTAATGAGGGCTTTTTGTTGAGGTATATGTTGGGTACATGGTTGAGACAAGTAGTTGATGAGTTGGCACTTACATGAGGTGTATAGTTGATGATGTTGGTACATATTGAGGAGTCATATTTGATGAGTACTTGACAAATGATTGGTACATACTTGGTACATGGTTGGATTCACTTGTTTATGGTACGGGTTGATTATAGGTTGTTTGGTACAGGTTGGTGTATGGTTGATGCACTTGTTTATGGTACAGTTTGATTACATGTTGAGGTACAGGTTGATGCATGTTTGATGAATGGTTCAGATTTATTGGTACAAGTTTATAATGGTATATCTAACAGTGATAGTGTGACAGTGGTTCCATCATTCTACTTCTACTTCAGGGCGGTTGGACGGGGAAAGAACAGGTGGTTGTAGCCACCTTCTGGTTGTAGCTGGAGAACATAGGGGGTTGTAACCTCCTTCTGGTTGTAGCCAGAGAATTGGGGAGTTAGATCTTCCCTCAGGTTGTAGCTTGAGAATCTAGGGGGTTGGAGCCTCCTTCCAGTTGCAGCTGGAAAAAAAAGGAAGTTGGTGCTTGCAATGAATGTAATTCTTCAAGACATATAAGAAAAAGCATTATGTGGTTTTCTCCCGCCTTGGGTTTCCACGTAAAACACTGGTATACTGTGTATGTGTGTGATTGTTCATTTATTATTGCTCATTATTGGATAATAATTCTACATTGATATAAGAGTTGTATTATTTGGTTAAAAAGGATTATAATTGTGCTTTTACTGATTCACCCCCCTATCAGTAATCCAACACCAATCTCAAGTCAATATTTGAAAACATTGTTTCTCCTTTCATCTGGTCAAACAAATCGTCAATCCTTGGCAACAGGTATTGGTTCTTGATTGTATCTTTGTTTAATTAATGGTAGTCAATACAAAGCCTCCACGATCCATCCGTATTTCTAACAAAAATCAGTGGTGCACCCCAAGGTGACACACTTGGACATATAAGCCCCAAGTCTAACAATTCCTTCAGTTTCATTTTCAACTCCTGTAGTTCAGGCGTTGACATACGATATGACATTCTCGCAATCAGTTTTGTTCCATATTCGATATCTATGGTAAACTCAAGTTCTCTTTCTGGTGGAAAACCTGGTAGTTCCTCTGGAAATACGTTTGCAAACTATGATACTACCAGAAGGTTTTCTAATCCTTCTCTCTCTCCCTTTTCGTTAAGTGTTAGTATGGAATATAACTTGCATACCTTGCGCATACTCTTTTTTAATTGTATGGAAGAAATAAACCACAAGGATACTCCCTGGTTTCTTCCTACAATCACTTTACTCTAACCCAAATCATTTGTCAAACTTAACTGTTTTGTCTTACAATTAAGTATGGTATCATGTGATTCTAACCAGTTCATGTCAATCACTACATCATAAGATCCTAATACTGTGACGTATAGGTTGGCCTTCATCACAAAATCACCCAAGTTAATGCTATAGTCCATAACATTTCCTCCAACTTTTTGTTTGTCTCACAATGCCATTTCTACGTATCTAAATTCGTCCTACTCGACTTCCTTAACCTTAATTCTCTTAAGCGTTGCACTTGAAATAAATCTCTTTGTGGCTCCTAGATCTATCAAAATACTAAAAGTTTGGTCGACAATCATACCTGTCGTCTCGAGCATAATGGAATGGTGCTTGGCATGGCGGTTGTTCACCGCTGCATGTATCATGTGGGCCTTGTGTTGGTTGTAGAGCTTTATTATCTTCCTGATTCAGAGGTCTTTATTTTCATCCATGTTTATACCCCATGAATACTTTACACCCTGGAAGAATGTACACTCCTTCACGCGAGGGAGTGTAGATGGGGGTTACCCCCATCTGCGCGGTTCGAGGGAAAGTGGGGGTTTGAGGGCGAAGCCCCCGAAGGAAAAAATTCCTTGTAAATGTATATTGTAATTTCATTGTAAATATGGACCATTCGTTATAAGGTCACAGATCTAATGATAGAAGTTATGTTAGTTTTTTTTTCCCTAGAAGGAAACCCTGTTTTATGAGGGAAATGTATTGCGCCTATGTATCATTGTGAATATTGTATTCTGAGAGAGGATATTGTGAGATAAAGAAGAGGAAGTTACAATGGGTTTGTTGTAGGTTGTATCCCTTGAATTGTTGGATAATAATAAAGGAAGGACCTGGCAATTTCTCTGGTGGACGTAGCCCACACTGAGTGAACCACGTATATATGTGTCTCTATTGTATTGTGTATCTTCTATGTTTCATTTCCACATTTGTTTTATTTATTTCTCCACGATCCTATTTTTCTAACACCTTGCCCAAATATCCAACTATAGTGGGTCTTGATGATCTGGCCGCTCTATCCTTATCAATCGGACAATCTTGTCGGTAATGTGGCTCTCCACATGTCCAACATCTAGTTTTCGTTCAAGTGCTCCTGGTCCCTGAAGTAGAAGTTTTTATCCTAGCAATCTGTGATCCCGGTATGTTCTGTTGAACAAGCCTAAATTGTTGTTGTTATTGCGGACGACACTATTGTTGTTGTAGTTCTCTGTAAGGAGTCCTCTGTTGAGGATTTTTTCTTCTCGGTGTCGAGAATATAGGTCCTATGGGCGTATATTGATGCCCGTAAGTTTGTTTGGCTGGCATCTAATGTTATTGCACTCCTGGTGTTGTTGATCCTGTCTGTCTGGAAGGGGTCCTGCCTTGATCCCCACTATTCATCTCTTCCTCAATTCTGAGGGACTTCTAAACTACATCGTGTAATGTTTGGGGCATCGTGATCCTCACCTTCGCACGAATGTTGAAGTTAAGGCCAAAAACAAACTTTTTTACCTTTAACTTCTCCATGTTCATATGTGGAGCATATATAAGTAGCTCCATGAACCTGACCTCATATTTCAACACTGTATGACTACCCTATCGCAAGGCATTGAATTCATTAAGCTAACACTCAATGAATTCATCGTACAAGTACCACTCCCGGAATTGTTCCTCAAACAATTCCCATGACATATCTTCCACAACCATGTTTAGTTGAGGTAGGAGTGTCTTCCACCAAAGTAGAGAACTCCCTTTCAGTTGAAATACCATCATGCAGAATTTCATGTTGGAGGTGTAATAAAAAAATGTGAATCACATCGCCATGTTCTCCAACCATGCCTCGATGGCTAATCCATTTTTGGCACCCCAGAACTCGAGAAATTTCACCTTCTCGAGTTCTCTGTGCATACTACTACTACTATTTGGAGCGCACTACGAACCCTCATTGGGCACATACGCTCTGCCCTCATATTGATCTAGGTGTTTGATCAATGCCTTTGACATCCTCTGGAAGTATCTCATCATACCTACCACATCTCCCCCAATAACTTGCCCCTGCTTGGTATTCTGATCATCTCCATGAGGGTTTGATCCCTCTTGCGTGGATACTATTGGAGGAGGCACACCTCTTCCTCCCGCACCATGATGTCTACTTCCTTTGCGTCCTCTAACCATGATTACCTGCATGGACAATTTCCAAAATTTATTAGTGATACATCTTTAGTCATTTTATTTAACACAGTGGAAGGCGTAACAATCCAATGTCGCAGGGTTGAATCTGCTCTAATACCATATGTAACACAGCCTCCATTACGACATAAGGTAAGTGAGTAAAGTAGTGAAATTATTTATTTTTTTAACATCAGTTAGGACAAGTGTTACACTAAAATAACATACATCAACATTTACACATTCTATTCTCAATTATCTCTCTACATCGCAAGATTTGTATACAACATCATTGTTATTCATAGGCCAACTACATCACATAAAGATAATAAAATTTGTCTAACCACCCAACCTACCCTGCAAGGTTAGGGCCTCCAAGACACATAATCAACGCTCAAGTCCAGGATTCATCCGATTGATTTTGACCATTTAAGGTCTCAGGACTAGCGATTTTTTTGAGGAAGAAGGAGATATATAATTCCCATAACTCCAATTCTATTATGAAGTACAAGACTAGAATCAACAACCATACGTAACTATAATTTCTTCAAGGCACAAAAGAATAATCTACTATGCTTAATCAATCATTTAAGCAATACTCAAGTGAAATTGTTAACATACCATTTAAAACAAAAAAATAATCAATTAAAAAGAAATAGTATTAGAATAATCGTGGGGTAACATTTAAATTTAATCATCTATCATTCATCTCGAATCGGTACTTCACAATAATGATAATAATATTCTTTTATTCAAAATCAAGTTAAATCAAGGTGCATAATAATACGGCAAGGTTATATTATCTTACACACATTGAAGGGAGATAAGGTCAACTTTTAATAATAGTACCTTTAGACTAAGATCTACATTTATATCAATTGCAACTTTTATCAAGATCCATTTTCTCATCTAATAAAAATAAGGATTAATAATAAGAATAAGGATTAAAGACACAATTTATTCATATTAGATCTTTTAATAATTTAATTACTTCAGTCTCTATAACTAATCTTGTAAAATAGAAAGGTTCCAATAATAATTACTATATACTATAATTCCATAAAGTTAGTATAGTCATAACATTAACAAATACCACCAATTCCTTCAATATACATTTTACTCTATGTACCACTATATATAAATATATATAGTCTATGGATGCATTCAAGTCTTATATATATATATATATATATATATATATATATATATATATATATATATATATATATATATATATANGAAAGGTATAATGAAATCCTTGTTAAATGGTGATTAACGAATTCTCTCGTATCTCGGGTTATATATAGGCATAAAGGATTTGAGAGGTTATTAATGTACAACACATTTTTATTTAATGTTCATAAAGGTTGTATAAAATTTGCATTAAAACTATGTAGGTTTATCCATAATCATTTCATGAGTACGGTGACAACGTTGGTATATACATGTATAAAAAAAATTGGCTTTATCAAGCAGTGAAATTAAAACTAAGAACAAAAGATACAAAAATAAATTGGCTTTACAAAGATACATAAAAAAATTCAGAAAGGGAGAAAGTCTGGCCGACAAGGGGGTTCAGAAGCAATTTCTTAGAAAAAGAGAGTAGAGTAAAAACGTTGACCCAATGTTCTAAATCAACCAGGAAAAACTTTTCAAATGAATTAGCAAGAGTGGTAAGAATTTATTCTAAGTTAAGTATATTAAAAAATTCCATTCTCGGTGTAGATCGAATTTCGCATTGAGAAGATTTGGCTTCAATGGCCATTGTGTTAACTGGAGAATCGTTCCATCCAATAATAGGTTCATAATAAACACAAGTAATTCAAATTATTACAGCTAAGAACATACAATACCATCCTTTACACCAATTAGATCAGCAACACACCAGTAAATTTTATAAACTATCTCTATCCTTTCACTATTCTATATATACGATTTATCAACCATGGTTAAAAACCACCCACATATTCCAATCACTATCATCAATAGAATAGATTATACATTTTTATCAGTTTCTTCATTTAATTGTTACTTAGCATAACTGAAAATTTTGTGTATACTAGTTCTGGTTGCAAAAATATAATTTAAAAATCTTACAGCAATCTCGGTAAGAATAATCATCAATTAGCATAGATATAAAAAATCTTCTCAATATATTGTGTAAAATAGATTAAATGCATACAAGTTGAGGTCTAATTAACAACAATTTTAAATCTTAAATACCGTAACCAGACTTTGGTGTTGCTTGATAGTGATCTTCAATCCAAAGCTTACGCAATAATACTACTTTCTTTCCAATCCAAAGACTTCACCAGTACCTCCCAGCCAAAGCAAGGGGTACTCTTCTTCCCCCTTAGCCCCCCGAGTCGCAAAGCGGCCACACACAAGAACCAGAACACAATAGATCCCAAGCTTTCCTCACAAGGAAGAGCTTCCACTCTTTCTCAAGCTTGAAATCCCAACTTTCACAAGTAAAACATAGTCAAAACAAATTTTGGCAGCATAAGAGTACTAAGAAAAGTGAGATCATTTTCCCCTCTACATAATTTGTTTTATAGAATTTCCCCCACTGACACATGTCCTCATGCAAAATTAATTAAATTTTTAAATTAATTAAATTATGATTATTCACCCACACACTTGTCACACTCTCCCCAAGCTGCACAAGTATTTACCATTTTTATTTTATTTAAAAAGCCAAATTCCCTCACATTCCCCAATGTACTCCTATTTTTGCTCTTAGTTGTCCCTTTGTTCCCCAAATTCTCATTTAATGAGTGTCCCCTAACTAGATCTTAGTTAGAGTTGGATTATGATTCTTCTTTTAGTTACACTTAGTGGTAATTTAACTTAAGATGATATTCTATGTGTACACCTATTCTCTCATGTTTATTTCTTTCTATTTTAAAAATACTTTATATTGTTTTCATGCACAAGTGAAATGTTCCCAACTTTAAAATTTCAATTCCCTCTTTTCCTAGAGTTTGATATTATCTCGAATATTTTAAATTGTTTCATATTTTATTTAGTCCTTCATTTAATTTAAACTTAGACTTAGTCTATACTTAGTCTTAGACTCTTGTTAGGATTCTAAGTTTATTTTTAATGATTATTTAATACCCTGTACTATCAAGGTCTCGGAATTTTATTAATTCTCTAGGTCATCTAGATTTATTGACTCACAATTTAATTTCACGACGTGCCCTTCAAGAGACACCTCTATTCTCCAAGGGTGTCACTTGCCTTTGACTGGTTTTGGAAGTTTTTCCGAACCTTGGAGTCAACACTCCATTCAGTCGACCTTGTGAGAGACTAGGGGATTCTAAGGAATAAGGATTCCACCTTGTTATCCCCATTTTGTGGATAACTAAGGAGATCATGTCTTGAGGCCCTTAGGTTGTAGATATGGAGTGTCGAGAGACTACATGAACATCAGTACCCTTTGCACAGATGGAAAACCCACTCACCACCAGAGATGGTCACAGGTTTACAGATGGCATCCACCACACCAGTTGGCTTCTGGAAGGAAATGGGCCTTGCTCCATGAGGTACAAGTCAATATTATGGTGAGCATCATTTCAATGTCTAATCCATTTTATTATGTTGTATCTTAGATTTCTCTAGATTTCATGATATGTGCTTGGACATTATGCCTTTTTCACCTTGGTGGTTGACATTATGCCCTAGTAAGTGGTCTTCTTTGAGAATGGGTTTGCTACTGGGAAATACCTTAATGAGCCATCGTATTGATCCTGACCATACTTACCATTTTCCATCATTATTCCCATCCATTTCCTTATCTCTTGGTATTTTAGGGTGTATTGACCCAAGAAGGGGTTGTCCCTAATTCTATGGGAAGAAGGGGCTAAAGGCCCAGAGGGGTTGGTGTTGGGTAAAAGATAAAAGACTTATATAAAACTTCCATATGCTTCACCTAGGGATCACCCAAGAAATTAATGAAACGCTTATCTTTGAATAAAAGTGGACCCACAATATAATAAAAAATGATTAAAAGGTTAGTTGAAGGATATGAGGTCTCATCACGAGCCAACCTATCACGTCCATGGATATCTAGTGGTATGACATTGTCATCATCTGGTCACCAAACCAGGGAAATGACTCTCAATTGCATGGCTGAGAGAAAGTGGGTCTCATCATGAGACAACCTTCTCATTTCCATTAGGTATTTGTGGGTGACATTGCCACCACCTGGTCACCACGCCAAGGAAGTGACCTTCAATCTCTTTTTATGCTATTATGAAAGAAAATATAAATAAATAAAGATAAAATGAAAATGACGGGCTTGGAAAAAGTGCATTGTGGACGAAGGTATCACACACCCTCGACAAAGGCATTCATGAGTGAGACACTGTGACCCCTAGTATATCATGAGCCCTATGCCCATTGATTCTTGACCCCATTCACCTCATACACTTTACATGGCTTAGAGAGGGACCTCTTGGAATATCTCCTTGAACTAGGGATCTACACAATAGGACACCTCGTCAACCCTCCCATACTTAAGCTTGACAAGTCGCATAGTGTCTTTGAGTTGTTAATTGTTTGATATGGTGATATGTGATGCACATTCTTGGATGGATTATTTATTGATTGGATTAACTTATCATGATGTTATGACTTGTGATCCTTGGAGGGTGTGTTCATTTGTCTTTGCAGGACCTAGCTGGTGGATAGTTTTGGGAGAACAGGCCTAGTTTGGGCTTCCATGGGGATACAAGCCCACACGTTGGATGTCAAGGGACCACATGTTGGATGAGAGATATCAAACTTGGAAGGCCTCAAAGATGACTTGGAAAACATATCCTAGCCCCCACATGCCAAACATTTTACCTAGGATAGGCAAAACGTCACTTCTAAAGACATGATGTCACCTAGGGGGGTTAGGGCTTGGTGGTGAGGTGCCACTCATTTACACATGGATGTTTGAGGAGGAGAAGGGTATTCATTGTTTATGAGTGCTTAGATGCTTGAAACATGGCCTTTGTAGGCCCTCCTATGTTTCTCCAACACCAACGACCTCCTCAAAGTGGAAAAACGTCCCCTAAAGGGGTGACGTCCTCCTAAATTAGGGTTTAATTTGTGCAAAAGATGAAATTTTAAGTGAATTGTTTAATATTATTTTGTTAAGGGGGAAATATTAGGGTTTTTTACCCCTAATCTTGTGTTTTACTCCTTAATTTGTGTACAAGATATGTTAGCTACTTTTAGTATAAATAGATATCATAAGATCTCATTTTGAGATAACTCTCCCTCTTGTGAGAGGCTTGGTCTGAAATTTTCAGCCCTCTTGGATCTTTTGCCTCTTGTGCACTTGTTTATGTATATGTTTATGAATGGTTGATGGAGGAACCCTATTGCTAGCTTTCGATGATGCTTTCTAGCTCATGTGGTGAATTGTCTTAGCATTTCTCTTGATCTTGGTATGGTTTTTTCTCTCTTGCTATCATTTTATTCAAGTCAAGCATTGTTGTGCTAGGAGCTAGGTGGGAAGTATAAGAGCATACACCCTCTTATCTTAAACCCCGTCTTAGAGAAACTTTCCTTGGGAAGTAAAAGGGCTTACACCCCCAAGGAGGTAGCTTCTTTGAGCTCCTTGTGACTCCATTAACCCAATAGTAAAGGCACTAGTCATTGATTTGTTGCATTGGAGAAATAAAATATTGCATTGGGAAACGTGATTTTCAATCATTTTTACTTCTTGCAAAGTGGATTGTTTTCCTTGTACCTTGGGCACCTCATAGCCACTAGGTCATCCCCATCTAGGGGATAAATATTGTTGTTGTTACAAAATGGCATCTTCAACCATTAGGGCTACAGAAACCCTAACTTACTTGCTTTAATAAATCTCTTATCAACCATTGGTTTTTGCTCAAAGTTTGCACACTTACTCTCCTTGTCCTAACACACTTTTTGGAAAAGTTTGAGGAGATTTCAGTGGATGATTTTCTTTCTGTAATACATTGAATGTTACAGCCATAAGGCTGATATAATTTGTTGCAGACAAGTGTTTACAACAACTTTATCTTTTATGCTAAGAGTATTGGTTTTTCATCTTGAGTTTAGCTAGTCATTTGCTAGTTTTTGTCTTGCATTTTATACTTGATATTTAGCATTTAATGAGCATCTTATAGTACATTTTCCTTATTGATATATATTGTTATCTATTGCTGCAAATTATGGACAACAAGCTTAACTTTCTGATCCAACTAACATATACTATTGCAAAGTGTCTTTTTGTGTGTTACGGGTAGGTACAATCATCCAGAGAAGTGTTATACATGTAGGGCAACAATTTATTGATTTTCAAGGCATATATTTCCACCTTTCACTCCACTTATAATTGACTTATAGGGGCTTAATTTCCATCGATCTTCATCTCCATCTCAGTAGAACGGGATGTTACATTGAAAAAATTAAATTTACAAAAAGAATAATGATTCAAGAGATAGTGTCATTGTAAATAGTGAAACTCCTCAAGAAAACATATTATTTTAAACCATAGTTGCCAAGAGAAAAGGGTACAAATACAACAACATGTACACCATTTTTAGTCCATGCCTCCGACCAGGGACTATAGATTTCGCCTCGTGGTTGAAAGGCTATTACCTAGTCCATTTTGGAATATTACTAGGTGCATTTTGTCGCCATCAAAAAATATTTTTCAATGTTTTAAAAAAACATTTATTATTTTAA
>ML787316.1:493434-509670 GCA_009831015.1 Picea engelmannii
ATATATATATATATATATATATATACACTCACAAACAAACAATATCAATTCACTCCTCGTCAACAATCAAATAACTTTAACCCTACCCCACCCTTGAAATGCTTGAAAAAATGAAATTGCAATCAAATAACTTTAAACCCACCCTTTGAAGTGTTTTAAAAAATGAAATTTCCAAAATAGTAATGATTCAAGAGATTGTGTCAATATAAATATTGAAATTATTAAAGTAACAAATCACTTTAAACCTACCCCACCCTATCCTTGAAATGTTTTAAAAAGAGAATTTCCAAAATGAGCAATGATTCAAGAGATTGTGTCAATGTAAATATTGAAATTCTTCAAGAAAACACATTATTTTGAAAAAATGAAACTGCAATCAAATAACTTTAAACCTACCCTAACCTACCTTGAAATGTTTTAAAAAATAAAAAATCTTCCCTAACCTACCTTGAAATGTTTTAAAAAATAAAAATTCTTCAAGAAAACACATTATTTTGAAAAAATGAAATTGCAATCAAATAACTTTTAACCTACCCTAACCTACCTTGAAATGTTTTAAAAAATAAAATTGCCAAAATGAGTAATGATTCAAGAGATTGTGTCCATGTAAATATTGAAATTCTTAAAGAAAACACATTGTTTTGAACAAGAGGCCAAGAGACTGAGGTACGAATGTGAGGACGAGTATACCATTTTTGAAATTTGGGTACGAGGAGATGTGGGGTACGTGTATGTCACAAGAGACATGGGTATGGGTATGGGTATGGGGTATGGGGTATGATAAAAAAAAATTTTTATTATTAAATTGAAATCTCAAATTTTAAAATAATAAAGCATAGTATAATGTACAATAACATTGAACAAAGTTACATATTGAAATTACAACTCAATTATTAGTGAGAGTATTAATTTATTATATTATAGTCTTGATAAGTTTTCTTGTGGTCACTGATGACCTCTATTTTCTCCATATTGTGGCAACACACTACCATTGAGATGGACACCTATTCTTTTATTTGGATGATGAAACATAATTGGATACGAAGAAACTATGTTACAAATTAAAATTTCAAAATTTAAACCTGATGATACATAATTGGATATGAAGAAATTTGGATATGAAGAAACTATGTTATAAATTAAAATTTCAAAATTTAAACTATCAATTATTATATTAAAAATCTTTTATTTGAATAATGAAATTATATTATAAATTAAAATCTCAAAATTTTAACTACCAATTAGTATATTAAAAAGTTTTTTATTTGAATGATGAAACATTATTATGAAACAAAATCTCAAAATTCCAACTACCAATTAGTGTCTTAATTATTATAGTCTCAACTAATTTTATTCTTCTAGTTGATGATCTCTATTCTCTAGACTTCTCAAAATTAGACAAATGACTATTTCTATTTTTCTATTAGAATGTTGGAATATACTTGATATGTTTAGTAGTGGGCCTAAGCCTTTATTTTTCTTTAAATTGTTTTTTTAACTTCTCTTCATTTTCTTTAAATGCAGATTCTAGGAAAATGAGGAGTCTACGTGAAAGACATTATGATACTTTCAAAATATGTCACTTGTGTTTCCTAAGCCATCTCACTGTATCACATTAAGAGACAAAAATATGTCTCTTATCACTCATGTCTCCCAAGCCATCTCCCTGTATCACATTAAGAGACAGAGATATGTCATCTACCCCATAGAAAGTGTCTTTATGCAACTATGCTTTGAACCTATAAAAATTATTCACAATTCAATTAACCCATCATAGATTCTTAAGATAATAAAAATTGTGCCAACAATATTTTAAATAATCCACATTTGATGTTTTAGACATGACAAAAATTGAGCTAACTTTATTTTTGCAATGCAAAGACATAATAAACTATTGAAAACATGCTCCAAGGACGATGTACCTCTAAAGATAGCAATATGCTACACACTAAGTTCAACTATATTTTTTTCACAATTCACTTATAATAACATAATAATATTTAGTTTTAAAATTTTTATGAAAATTAATATGAAAGAGATTTTTCATAAATTCTACATTAAACTTATCCACTTGTGAACGTTTCAAATCCAAAACAAGATTTAAATCCAAAACAAAATTTATCATCAAAAGCAAAGTCAAATAAAAAAACCATAGCTACCTTCTATTAATATTCAAAAAACAAAGCCATAACTACTTTCTATTTCTATTAATATTCACAAGGACAAAATATTTTTAATAAAATTTAACCAAGTTATAATTATTAATGAGTTACTCTATATCGCATTTTTTTTTAATGAAATTTAACCTAATTATAATTATAAAAGAGTGTGGTTATACTACATTTTTAATTCACTATACCTAAAAACATTGTCTTTGTTAGTTAATCTCATCACTATACCTAAACACATGGGCATTGTTAATTAATCTCTTAGTAAACTATGTAATCACTACTCCATATATACAATCTATTTGAAAATTAATCAATTTTTAACCAAATTTAACTTTTTATTATCTCCATTATACGACCAAAACTTTTTTAGAATTCAAATGCCTTATCAAAGTGTAATTATTTACATTCTAATTCACTTTGCAATATTATAGCATAGATTTATAATTTATTTATAAAATAATTATTATTAATGTAGGATAATTTTTTAAATATAATAAATTTATTATAATGATGGTTAGATATTTTAATATTTAATATTATTTTTACTTAAATAATATTATATTTAATCAATAAATAAAGTATTTTATTTTTAATAATTTTAATTATTTTTTTTGTCATCAATACCTAATTTCTATCGAATTTCAATAATTAATTATTCTTAATTATATTATTATTTAATAATTAGTATTGATCAACTATCATTTTAGTTTATAATTTGACTTATTGTACTTTTTTCTCTTCTTTTCAATATGAGCACTTCACCACCTATTCCAAAAACTCAGCCTAACAAGGGGAGGCCCCCCAAAATCACCCTAGAGATCCTTTACGATTATATGGAATCAGTAGAAAAAAAAAAAGAGAAAAGAGAGATGCCAAAATCCAAATAGAGTTAGAAACATTAGAAAAAAGGAGTGAAGAAAGAGACGTAAAACTCCAAATAGAGCTAGAGGCAATGATTGATAAAAAAAATTAAAGATATCATTCAAACTCAAATAGAGGATAGATTCTCAGGGTTCAAGAATGAATTGCAGACAATGTAAAGGATATAATTCAAGAAATGGAAAAACATAAACAATCAACCCAAGAAGGAAAGGTTGAAGAAAATCACAACTTCAGAGATAGGATTAAAGAGCTAGAAGAAAAACTAACCAACAATTTGACCCTCAGTAATATGGAAAGAAAATTGGATATCAAACCCATCAAAGAGGAAATGAATAAGCTAATCGAACTGGACCATGAGCGTAACAAAAGAGCCTTGAACCTCATAATTTTTGGTATAAAAGAACAACAAGAGGAGGATACGCTAGCAATAGTAAAAGAAGAATTAAAAAATAAATCACAAATTGATACAACTACATCATAGAAGCAAAGAGGTTAGGAAAAATAATTGACCATAAAGATAGATTGATTTGTATCAAAGTAAGTTGTAATGACCATAAATATAGCATACTTAGTAAATCTCTGAGCTTAAAAGGGTCAGGAATATTTATAAATGAAGACCTCATTCCCGAAGACCACATTGAATTAAGGAAGGAAGTTCAAAAGGTAAATGAAGCCAGGAAAGAAGGAAAATGGGCAATAATTAGAAATTGAAAAGCTATTGTTAGGGATAGAGACCAGAAGGATAATAATAAATAGGAATTTGGGACACTCAAGATCCTTTTTTGGAATTGTCGTGGCTTTCCATGGCGTAAAGGTCCTATGATAAGTTGGATCCCGAGTGATATTGATATTATCTTTCTAGTTGAAACTTGCGAGCATGAGGAGTCTAAGGTCCCTAACATGGAAGGATTTGTTATGTGGTCGGCATGGAACAAAAAAGTCCCACCGTAGAGGGATAGGAGGCATAGCTTGTTATATTAGAAAGAGCATGTCTCCTCACATTCAACTTCATAAGATTGACCATGTTAATCAATACATTTGGATAGAAATTTCAGACACCAATGCTAAGAAGATGTATATAGAAATTTGTTATTTTGCACCTATTAATTCTACTTTTTATAAGAAAAATAATCTAGATAAAAAAATTCCCTATAATAATTTAGAACAAGATATTTATAATTTGAAAAATGAAGGTAATATCCTCCTACTAGGAGACTTTAATTCTAGGACTGCAACTAAACAAGCTACTCTTATAAGTAATGACTCCAATCATAATATTTTATGGCTAGATGAGGACCTTGTTTTATCTAATAGCTACAAAAGAAGCTCTGAAGACCTAATTGAGAATTTGTTTGGTACAGAGTTGGTCAACCTCTGCAGCTCTCAAGACCTAATAATTTGCAATGGAGTAATGAAGTGGACAAACTCCAACCATATGACTTGTATTCATGGGCTAGATAGTAGTGTTGTAGATTATGTGATATTTGATATCCTTGTTTCCAACCAAATAACAACTTTTGACCTTTTAAATGACCATGAGCCTGACTCTAATCATAAACCTTTAACCCAAACTCTAAATTTTTCCATGCATAGGAGCACCATTGAAGAGAATTATGATACTCAAAGGAATTTGTGCTTTGACAAAAGTAAAGTTGACATTTTCTTAAAGGATTTAAATAGTAAATTAAACCACCTAACTTATAAAGGCGCCATTAAAGAACTCTATCATAATTTTGCAACTACCATTTTCCACTTCTATTAACAAGTTCTCTTTCGAGGTGTCCTATAAAAAGAATAATAGAACGACCAACACTTGGTATGTTAAATAATGTAAAATTTCTAGGAAATCCATTAGGGATGCTTCTAATGAGTCCTTAAAACTCGATAAGATCAATATGTACAAAGCCCTCATTAAAAGGAAAAAAAGATACTATATCAATAAAAGGTGAGCAACTTTCACAACTATACAAGTTGGATCCTAAGAAGTTCTGGAGCCAAATTTTAAAACGCAATACTAAAGAAAATAATAGGATTCCCTTAAGGGAATGGAATTCCTACCTTAAAAGTCTTTACGAGTTCCCTAATGTCATGGACACCATTCATATTGTCCCTATAAAGTAAGAAGTTTTTTCTTTATATGACATAGAGTTCGGGGTTAAGTGGCTTGCAAATGGGAAAGCTAAGGACATTGAAGGCTACCAAGCTGAAATTTTTCAAATCGGAGGGTCGATACTTATCCCTCACATACACAAGCTCTTCAATTTATCAGTCAAGCAGGGCTTCCCTAAACCCTGGACGCAAAGCCTCATTGTTCCTATTTTTAAAAATGGGGATAGAAACATTCCCTCTAATTATATGACCATTATGATTAGCCCAATTATAGCCAAGCTTTATGGGATTATTTTGGAAAAGAAGATTAGCATTTGTCTAGAAAGTCACGGTAAAAGAGATAAAGGTCGGGTCGGGTTTAGGAGATATCATTCAACTGTGGACCATCTTGTTACCTTTAGGATCATTGCAGAGGAGTTCCGCAATACTAAAACCAATCTTTTTTGTTGTTTTGTTGACTTTAGAAAATATTTTGACATGGTTCCTAGGAAAAACCTTTGGAATAGGTTGGAAGAGATAAAGGTGCCTCTCGAGTTGAGGGTTGCTGCAATAAGGATGTATGAGAAAGTTATTGCTAAGTTTAAAAACACTGAGGGATGGTCAAAAGAGATTAACTGCAATATTAGAGTCAAACAAGGTTGTCCCTTGTCCCCTACCCTTTTTGGCATATGCATTGACAAGTTAGAAGAATGCTTGGAAAAAACAAGTTGTGTCGGCTCTACTCTCACTGGTATAGTCATCAATATTCTTCTTTATGCTGATGATATCGTTCTTATGGAAAGGAGTCCCCATGATCTTGAAAACCAACTAAGAATCCTCAAGGATTTTTGCTCCAATATGGATATGATTGTTAATACTGATAAGACTAAGGTCATGATTATTAAATCCAATAAGATCCCTTATGATACCTTTGTATATGACAACAACAACTTGGAGGAAGTGACTTCATACAAATATCTTGGAATTGATATTCACCACAAATAGCATTGAGAAAAGGATTATTGGGGGATGGAAAGCTTATTATGGGCTTGAAAACAATTGTAAATCAGCTGATCTTTGGAGTTGGGATAAGAAGAAACTCCTCTTTGAGACTCTTGTTACACATGTTATTCTTTATGGATGTGAATTCTAGGGTTGTAGTATCTCTTGTGAATCCTGGAGAAAGATAGAGAAAATACAAAAGAATTTTATAACCTATAATATCAAAATTAAAGGAAATATGCCCTATCCCATCCTCCTCTTAGAAACACGCCTCTCCCCCATTGAGAGCATGGTTATGACTAGATACCTAATGTATAAGAACAATTTAAACAACATGGAAGACAAAAGGCTACCTAAAATTGCTTCAAAATCAAGTCATAACCACCATCGACTAAAGTGAGGATGGAATAAAGACATCCGGTCTTCGATAAACTATTGGGGAATCATGGAAGAAACCATTTTGCAGAATAAAGATACTATTAAAAACAAAACGTCAAATCAAAATTTAAGGAGAAAATGTGGTGTGATAAAGAGTTAGAGGAAAAAACAAAATTAAGGTATTATAAAGATGTAATCAACCCTAATCTAGAAGATCAACATTATCTATCTATTTTTCCAAGTGTAAAGAAAAAAATAAGCATTGCTAAGATAAGAACAAATTATCACGAGCTCCATATTGAAATTGGGCGTTGGTCAATTCCTAAAACACCATGGGATGAAAGAGTGTGTCACCTTTGTGACACTAAGAATGTTGAAGATGAAAATCACTTTCTCTTATATTGTCCAGCCTATACCCATATTAGATCTCATTTTCGAAATATTTATCACACTACCAACCTTCCTAACCTCATAACTCAACAAAACTATGGTGATCTTGGAAAGCTTCTCTTAATGATTTTCGAGCACAGAAAGAAAATTCTAAAGAATCACAAGTAATCACTTACCCTCTTAAGGTCTAATAGACCAATTCGGTCTTAGTGGACATTAATCATCATCATCATCAATAACAAAATAACTCCTTTTTCAATTATATTTCAATACCTAGCCTCTAACTAATTTCAATTAATTATTATTAACTATTATTAACTATATTATTATTTAATAATTATATTTGATTAACTATATTATTATTTAACAGGGGCGACAGGTGCAGGGGGACTTGTTTTCGACTCCGAAGGAAACAAGGTTATGGATTTTGCTTGGGGATTAGGGAAAGCTACTAATAACCACATAGAGGTCCTTGCAATATTCATAGGGCTTCACCTTATTCTAGTGAATAGATCTTCAAGGCTCACGGTTATTGACGAATCTAATATGATCATTAGGAGATTTCATCAAACTCTCAAGACCTCGCATCCCAATATTGCCAAAACTCTACTATGAATCAAAGACATGGAACACAAATTTGGAAACGATTGTTATTACCATGTGTATAGATCTTAGAATGCCATAGTCGACTCTCTCGCTAAGGAAGAAAAATCGTTTTCTATCGGGCAGTAAGGAAAAATTCATCAATTGGCTATGCACCTATTCCCTAAGCAAAATGCACCTTTCCAGTCACTCTCCTTGAACATTTTTTTGCGCGTGCATCCTTCCCTTGGACAATTCCACGATCCCTCCACGTGCCTCTCTCCTCCTTCGCATGTCAACTTGTCTTGTGATCGGCGCCTCCCTTCATATTCGCTTCCCTTCACTCTGTAGCCTGTCATTTATGTCTCCCCCTCACATAGGAACTGGTACTCTGCAATCCGCACTCCCCCCTACAACAATCCTAGCACGTCCTGGAGATTTTTAGGACTTACGACCATGGCCTCACCTTCCGTCAACCACTCGCGTGGAATTCAATTCACCAACGTCATGTCGCTGGCTCTTAGCCCTTGCAAACTTTAGCCACTGACTCTCTTTGTTCGCTGGAAAGGAATGCACTTGAGTCACAAAGGTGGTGACATTGTTGGTTATCATCCCAAGCCCTAAGTTCAATTGGCCTCTAGACCGCTATCAACCTTGCGTCAATATGTGGTGTTGTAGCAGGGGCAACTGGCAATGCTCGGAATGCACTATAGGAAAAATTCAGGAACAAATCCAAATTCAACAGGAAGAAATCGCATCGCTCAAAACACAAGTTGAACAATAAACTCAACAATTACAAGGTCAGGAGCAACGCCACAACGTATAAATGGTTCTAGTCATGTGCACGGTTAACAAGAATTCAGCACTAATTTGTTCCATTCGTTGGTCTCAGCATCAACACAACGTCCAGGAACACAATTAGCCAACCAATTTCGTTGAATCCAAAACCTCAAATGAAGCACTCCACCCACAATTTCATCCAAATGCGCCACTGGTCCTAGCTGCGGTTCAAGTAGAATCTAGCAGTAGCTCAGGAGAATGAGGTCCAACAACAGAACCAGGTAGACACAAATCTACATTTGCACTAGTTTGCATGATTAGCAAAGTTTTGGTATTTGCTATGCTCTTTTGTAGCCATATTCCCTTGGAATTTTTGTGTAAACAACATTAGCTTAAATCAAAAAATACAGATAGGAATAGGGACAGAGACATCAAGTTTTTTTGATACATTTTCAGCCTATGAGCAGTCTGTAATTCCGATCTTTTTTGGAGAAATCTTGGCCTATTTTTAATATAATTATATTTTTTATGTTAAATAAAAAACTATATTATTATTTAATATTTATTATTGATTAAATATTCTTTTAGCTTTAAAATTTAACCTTTTATTATTTACTTTTACCTTATTAATAATAACAAAATAACTTCTCGGATGGGGTGTCTACGGTTTCAACAGGCAGACAACCAGAGGGGAGGACACCTGGCCAAGTCTCCTGCCACCTGGAGCCAGCACAGGCGTACCCTCCCTCTGCCATCACCTCATGATTTTAAACCCACGGCCACTGCTCCTTGTCTTTCACTTGTTGTCGGCTTGGTGTTATTACTTGGCGACTCGCTTCGTGGGAATTTTAATGGGGATGGGCTGGACGAAGTCACAGTCCCATCACCAGTCCAGCTATGGGGGTTTTAGGCTTGAGTCATGGAGTGCCAAGGCTCATTCGAGCCCTTGGCCTCCAAATTCTCGGCCTCCTCCGGATTTTGGTGCAGTCCCTCTACTCTGGTTCGAGCTTCTGCAGTACTCTTGGCCCTCAGCTCCCAACTTCTCTCCCCGGTTTTTGTAGTGTCATTGCGTCTGGCTGGTCTCATCCTCATCGAGCAACCACTCTCACCTTTCTCATGCTTTCTCTATCTGGTTTTAGGCGGCTATTTCTATGCCTCGTCTCAGGGGCAAGTCGAAGAGGGGAGCGGCCTAGTATGCAGCCAGAGGAAGGGAAGCGAAAGGGTGTGGCTCTCCTCCAGACACTGAATTCGCCTCCACCCCAACACCCATTGTTGCTCTCACTCCTTCTCCTCCACCGCGAGACATCACCTCGGACCTTTCCCTGCTATCAAATCCCTTTGTTTGTCGAGTTGGATGGTTCGACAGCCTCGAAAATTCCCTCGGCTTCGCTTCACCTCCTCCATTCCCTCCTCACCACCCTCCACCTCCCCCTCCTCCATCGCCACCCCCCGTCACCTCCACCGTCCCCTTTCTTTCAGCTCCTTCCTCCGACTCCCCCACTTCCTCCTCTAACTCTCCACTTCCACCTCCGCTCTCCTCAGCTTGCTCCCGCTACACAGAAAGAGATGCTCTCGAGGAGTCCCTCGATGACCTTAAGCGTGGAATCAGGGACATCAAGACCGCTATTAACGAGATGTAGCACAAGGAAATAGATTGATGGCGCTTTGTGGACCTCCTGATGACTTTCTTGCAGGACCTCAGACAGGCTATCTCAGACAGAAATAAGCTCGGTAGAGACACCATGCATGTGCGTCAGGATTTCTCAGGGCAAAGGCTCGACCACGGCTTTGGTTAATTCCTTCTGGTTCAGGTTTCCCTCTTCCTATGTTTTTAGTTAATATACTTCATAATTTTTTGGCCATGCGCAACCACTCAATTTTAGTAATTTTGGTCTCAGCAAACAACCAGCCCTTTGGGCTTGGCCTGTCTCAGTCCAGAATTCAGAATCTATGCCCTACGTGGCACTGTAGATCACTGTCTCTCACCACTATACAATTTTTGCATGAACACTCTGAATTTTCGGCCATGTGGAAGCATTGGTTTCCCCTCAAGGAAATGTTGTCACATCCGCCTGTGGTAGACTGACAGTTGTAATCTTTTTGCTTCGCAGGATTTAATATATTTTCTAACTTACAAAAAAAAAAAATAATAAATAACTCTTTTTTTCACAAGGGCAAAGTTATAACAGCTATGTTTATATTTTACCCTAACTATCACATTATCTTCACATTTATATACATACTTATTGCTTCAATAGTTTTGATGATGTGTGGAGTGTCCACTAGAAACGTTGGACATTTCAAAAACTCCTTACAGAATTTATTTCCAGAATTACGAACAATATTAATCAATAAATAATTATTAAGAAAAATAAATCTTAACCCATAATAACTTTAATGTATAATTATTATTTTTTTATTTTTTTTTTGTAAATAAAAGTGGATCCTTATATTAATGTCAATTGTAAGCTTACAAAAATTCCTTCATCCTATATGCGTACACATAAATGCCTGCAGCTGGAGGTAGAACTGTTAGTTACATAGACAGTGTGGTTCCTTGAATTCCTTCCTGTAACCCGTGCCTCGTAACTTCTGGACCAATTCCCAATTTCCAAATCGGTGAAAACTTCAGGACCAATCAGCGGTCCATGATCAACAGTTGAGATCAACTCGCGGACTCGGACTTCGCGAGTTCTCTCCTCATCCTTTCCCAACCTATGAGCTTAGTGGGTGCTAGCCCCTTCCCTTCCAAACACTTCGGGACTTCACTTTTCACGAAGTTGAAAGAACACTTACCTATGTTCTTTAGAAACCCAAACCCCGACTTTCTACTTTCCATAACCTTCGCAAATCGAGATTTCATGATTCGCGACTTCGCGAATCAGGACTTCGCGATTCAAGACTTTGGAGGCCCTGATCTTCCAAGATCTGAACCCCAACTCTCTGCTTGCCAGATCAAAGGTCCAGAAATATCCGTGATCCAACGGTCCTGAACTTCCCTTCATGAATCAGGGATTCATGCTTCAGGACTTTGGAAGTTGATTCATCCCGATCTTCCAAAACACGAACCCCAACTCACCACTTCCGGATCAAACAGTCTTGGTCTCCCCTTCGCGAGTCGGGTCTTCGGGACTTAGGCAAGTCCACTTTTGTTCAAAGTGCTAAGGCTCGTGCACTTTACTTCTAACGGTTGTTGATATTCTGCGCTAGCGCTAATGCTTCTGATCATTTCAAACTTAGAATATTTTCTAAGTATTCAAAGGTGACACCTCGTCCAGATTAGGGCAGCTCAACTGGGCAAGCTCCTTGCATTGGAGCCAGAGGGGTGAGCTTTGGGACTGCCTGGAATCATGGAGAATGATCTGTTGCATGGAGTCAACCCCTGCATTGGTCAATATGTCCCCAACTTGTTTTCACTTCGTTGGATGTATGAGGAGGTTAGAGTTAGAGATGGTCTAAGAAGTGCCTGGATGTTGTATAGGGGGGCCAAGGAGGCGCCAATTGGGGGTGATTTTCCCTAGATCTCTTCCATTTAAGATTTTTGTTGCCAAGTATATTATGATTTTGGAATCTCCTTCAATGATCAGACAGGTGAGGTTTTGATCCAGAGCCATTATCACTCCTATGATAAGACCCCAAATTTCTGTTGAATTGTTGGTGTCGCATCCTAGATTTTATGCAATGAGGCTATGAATTTGGCCCAAACTGTTTCTTATTTCCGCTCCATAGCCTGAGTGTCTTGGATTTCCTTTTGAAGCACCATCAAAGTTGACTTTATGGAAGCCAAGTTGGGGGGGGGGAGACACTTANTTAGGGGGGGATGTTGAGGAGGGGTGGAGTGTGCAAACGAGAAGCCCCAAGATTTGAGGAGCAAGAGCTCACCTGGATCAGTGGGGAAGTCTTCCTGGGTCCACAATTGTAGCTGAAGAGTTTCATGGAGATGCAAGAGGATTGTATTCCAGAGGAGGGTGGGACGAGAGGGTTGGGAATCAAATATTCTTGTGTTCCTCTCTTTCCATATTTTCCAAACTATGAAGCCTGGTAAGAGTTTCCAGGTTCTGTTCAGGATAGGACTTTTGAAGGAGCCAGAACCCCAATCCCTGATTATGCTTACGATGTTGTTTTTAACTCGTTTGGTTCTTTTCATGAACTGAGTGGTTTGGTTCCAGATGTTCTCATTGAGTGGACAGTTGTTTAGGAGGTGCTCCATGGTTTCTACCTAGAGATGGAAAAGATGGCAAACCAAGGGGCCAATGAAACCTCATCTTTGAATATTGTCCCAGGTTAAGATCTTGTTCTGAAGTAGAAGCCAAAGGAACGTAGAGATTTTGGGCCAGAGTTTTGATTTCCATATTCTTGTCCAAATTCTATCTTTTTTAAGATTTTGGAATTTCTCCTGTAAAGTGTATCCCTCCTTGAGAGTGAAGCTTCCATGAGGTGTGTATCCCCATCTAAGAATGTATTGGTCTATGATTTTCTGGATTCGCCTTTGGGATGTTGATTGTTTCCAATGTTGCAGGTCACAATCCATTGCCACTTGGAGTTCCTGATGGGTTGATTTCCATTTCCAAGGAGAGTTGTCGGGGGTATCTATCCACAAATCTGCCACTTTGAAAGTGGCAAGATCTTGAATTTGATTTTCATAGGATTGTATATTTTCTTCCAATTGTAGGGGTGGAATTTGCTACCAGGAATCTGTCCAGAATAGGGCATTTTGGCCATTGCGAATTGTTGGAAGATTGGTTGTTGTCATTGATG
Source organism: Picea engelmannii (assembly GCA_009831015.1). NCBI lineage: Eukaryota > Viridiplantae > Streptophyta > Pinopsida > Pinales > Pinaceae > Picea > Picea engelmannii. The sequence goes on from ML787316.1 coordinate 506,466, forward strand.
TCGACCCTAGTCATGGGTTTTGGACCGCAAGATTGATGAAGGTATTTGGACATGAAGGAAAATGCACATGCATATACAACACCCATGGATGGATAGTATACATCATGTTGTTTCCAGTGGTATGTGGCACGTCACGTGGATACTCATGGTTGAGGAGAAATGAATTTTTGAAGATGACAAAGTGAATTGAAGAAGGAAGTACATATAGGCCCTGAAGATAATTAAAGAAAAGAATTACAAAATAAGAAAGTGTCAGGTCGGCTCTAATTTTAAAAGGAAGTGACATAAATAGTATAAATACACATCATTATACATTCATTTGATACAAGTTGAATTTCAAAGAAAAACAGAAGTACAGAAGGTCAGATTTCAAGGGAGGATGAAGTCTTTTGGTGGTGTGTTCTAAGGTATGTTATTTTCAGGTCATCTTACCATTTTTGCTATAACATTTTTTCTAGAATGATTCAGATGGTGAAATTGCTATGGTATTGAGAATACATATCAAAGTACCTGTGGTAAAAAATTCAACTCTTGATTCTCTATAATTATGAAGATACACTCTGTAGAAGATAGGGTTTGTGACCAATCTTGAAGCTAGTCAATAAACAAGTGTTCCGAATAAAAAAATCACAACTTCTTCATAGAGAATCCAAATTGCATGGGACAAATTTAATTGGAAAGAGTACAGACTTTAGTTTCTTGTGTGTGAGTTTCTGAATCGGATGTTAAATATTGAGCGTGGGGCATTCTGTGAAAGTTAACTCTCCTGAATAGACCAGAATTGAATGGTTTAAGTATAAGTTGAAAAAGGTTTTAAATTGTACTTGATACTGACTCACCCCCCTCTCAGTATCAACAATTGGTATCAGATCGGGTTACCTTCAGTACAGTTTAACCACTGGAAGGAAGATCCTATGCAAAAATGGAAGGCAACATTCCAAATGGGATTCCACCATTTGATGGAAGCAATTTTGAATACTAGAAAAATAGAATGGAAACTTACTTGAAATATCTTGGGGTAGATGTTTGGTTATCAGCTTCTTCAGGATACAATGCTTTCAAGAAACCAAAGACTGCAACTCAGAAGGAAGCAAAAAGGAACAACAAACTGGCAATAGATACCATCCTGGATGGATTGACAGATTCAGTGAAATCCAAGGTGGGATCATGTGCATCAGCAAAAGAGATTTGGGACAAGCTACAAAAACTTTGTGCAAAGGAAGAAGTAGAAGAAGAAGAAGAAGTTGAAGAAGATTACAACATCTCAGATTTCAAAGAAGAAAATAGAGGTCAGTTCTTTTTATTTAATTGTGAAGGAGTAGGACATGTTGAATTTGAATGTCCTCATACAAGGATTGAAAGAGATGACAATGAAGAAGAAGAAAATCATGAAGTAGAAATGATTCAACAAGAATATGAGAATCTTAAAAAATTGAAGCATGTTGAGATTGAAAATAGCAAGCTCAAAGACACATGTAGAAAACTAAGAAGTGAATTGGGTAGTTATAAAAAGACAATTGTAAGCTTAAAGAAACAATTAGAAGACTTTCATAAACTAAGAGAAGAAACTATTTCCTTGAAAACTCTACTCGAAGAAGCAAAAAGAATAGAAGAAGTAAAGAAGGTCCAAATGATAAAGAAATAAGAAGATTGTGAGAAACTTGAACAAGAAGTTGTCTCATTGAGGAAGAGCTTAAGAAACTCTTAAGTGCCAAAAGAATTAACACGTCTTGGATGCATGGGTGAACTTCATACAAAGAAGATTTAAATACCAACAAGAAGGTTGAAGAAAGAGCTACACAGACAATTGATGAGAAGTGGACCAGGATACCAGAAAGAATGAATGATTATAAAAGAGTTGAATATCCAAGAATACCTCCTACCTTCAGGAATCAAAGAAGCTTAAATCAATATAAAAGAAACTACAGAAGAGTAGATCATAAACCCAGATGGACTACATCACAAAGAAGATCACTTACTCCCAGGTATCAAAATTTCTTTTTTGGTCATTGTTATACTTGCAAAAATTTTGGACATAAGGCAATTAATTGCAGAATCAATGAAAGGAACAAATACGCAAGAAACAAGAATGGTGTAAACAGAAGATATGGAAATAATCGTGGATTTGTCAACAGAAGTTATAATTCATTTTACCCATTGATGGACAAAAATATTGTATGCTATAAATGCAATTATCTTGGTCACAAAGCAGGAGATTGCAGATATATGAATGAAGATGTCCCTATGCCAACCACAATATGGAGAAGGAAAGATATTCCAAACAATGAAGATTGTCGAATAGCATTAACCGTTGAATAATGTAAAGAAGAAGATGAATGGTACATAGACAGTGGATGTTCTTCACACGTGACTGGGGATCAAGACAAACTCATCGGCTTGAAGAAAAAGGGTGGCAATGTTGCATTTGGAGATGACTCATCTGCGAAAATACTTGGAGAAGGTGTAGTAGAGCTTGGAAGAAAAAATGTAAAAGAAAATAATGTTCTATTGGTTGAAGACTTGAATCATAATCTACTCGGTGTTAGTAAAATGTGTGATCAAGGATACACTCTTACATTTGACTCCCGAAAATGTAAAATCGAAAATAACTCAGGAATATTGGTTGCAACTGCAACAAGAAGACCGAACAACATATACATCCTAGACATGAAGAAGAGAGAGAAGATAGAAGCCACACAAAAGGATTCTAAGGAAGAAAAAGTCTCAAAGACCAAAAAATAAGGATAAAGTATTATTGAGTGCCACATGTTCAGGGGTAGCAGCCCCAAAGAAGAGAGTTACATCTTTCCATTAAACTCAGGGGGAGCAGACCTAACCTTTTCCATTGATGTCAAAGGGGGAGAGAAATCGCGATCATGATGATAGGGGGAGCATGAGTGTTTTCATCAATGACAAAGGGGGAGATTGTTGGAAGATTGGTTGTTATCATTGATGTCAACCCTAGTCATGGGTTTTGGACCGCAAGATTGATGAAGGTATTTGGACATGAAGGAAAATGCACATGCATATACAACACCCATGGATGGATAGTATACATCATGTTGTTTCGGGTGGTATGTGGCACGTCACGTGGATCCTCATGGTTGAGGAGAAATGAATTTTTGAAGATGACAAAGTGAATTGAAGAAGGAAGTACATGTAGGCCCTGAAGATAATTAAAGAAAAGAATTACAAAATAAGAAAG
>ML787316.1:534767-567195 GCA_009831015.1 Picea engelmannii
AGGACAAACAGATAAAAACGATTTCAATTTAACCCATTTCAATTGAGGGCAAACAAATGGCACCCATTGATCAATCAAAGCCCATCTCAATTTAGTACAAACAAACAGCAACCATGGATCAAACAAAATCCATTTCAATTGAAGGCAAATAAATGTCACCTATTGATCAAACTAAGCCCACTTCAATTTATGGCAAATAAAAAGCATCCATTGATCAAACAAAACCCATTTCAATTGAAATGAAAAACAAACGGCTTCCAATGATCAAACAAACCCCATTTCAATTGAAGGCAAACAAATGGCACCCGTTGATCAAACAAGACCTGTTTCAGACTCATTTTAGTACCAAAGACAAATGAAGAGCCCTACCTCTTATATTGTGAAACACATAGGTCATGAACTGTTGTTTAGAGCATTGAGCTTTCTGAGCCCTGTCGTCTGCATCATCTGCCCGGATTCGACTCAGCTCAATATCTTGACAACATGAACATTTCTTCCTGTGCTTCCAAAGCACCCCAAGGAAACCCCATGTACACAGAGAAACCACCACAGCACCGCCCATTATTCGCAGGGCAAAACTCAACCCTGCTCTAACACACAGACTTTCGTCATCCTCTGCCCCTTTGAGCTCCAGAGCACCCAAAAACAGATAATGGGCTATCGACATCGCAATAAACCCAAACAAGCAAAAGCTTACAAAGTACCTACAAGCTTCAGAAGCCAGGTCCTGCTCAATCAGAGGCTCAGCTATATCAAATACTGATTCGCAACTCTTCCTCTCTGACCCAATGAATTCACAACGGATTTCACACCCTCCATTCTTCTCCTCCTTCTCATCTGTGCCCAAGACCTGGTTTCTACACACCATCTCCTGCAACAACCCACAACATTCCAATCCGGCGATTGCTGTAGACTTGTCCTCCTCCTCTTCTTGCATTCTATTGGAATCCACAGAGCATTTCAGGCTAAATCCTTCTTCTATGGCAACAATACTCTTAGCCGCTCCGGCATCGCTGAAAACCAGAGTTCCCATAAATCTGTCTGAACTCGAATCCAAGACTTCCAAACGACATTTCCCACAGATTTCAATATTCTTAATTTAGATCGAAATTCTGGCCATTAAATCCCCTAATCACGAGTAAATGTCATGTCTGCAGCAGAAGCATTCATTGATTATTATGAGAGTGAGAGGAATATGATGAAATCTATGAAAATCCAACATAATCTGGAAAAGTGTACCCAATTTTCACAGTCCACAATTCAAATACAAATCAATCCATGTGGACATGTCTTCCACCACACGCCCGTTTCTCATCTTCAAACGTTTTTTCTCTCTCTTTTCCCGTTTTCCGACGTTTCGTTCATTTTCCGACGGTGATTCGTACTCCCGTCGGGTCGGATCGCAATCGAAATTCGATTTGGGAAATATTCTCCGATATCGCCACGCTCCTTTTTTTATTGACTAAGTTTAACTTTGACCGGCGGTAAACGCGGGGGAGAAAATTCCTAAACCTTTTTACCTCTGGTTAAACGGTAAGAAGATGAGACGTCAATTTAATATACCTGCCGGACGGGTATTTCGGCGGCCCTACCGGTCGTGGATACTGGAGCACGGACGATCTGATTGGGTGAGTTGTACAGATTTGTCCTCCTAGTCAGGGGACACGTGTCCAGTACTTCCCGGCGGCGGCCTCCACAAAGCGCCGGCGCATTTTAAACAGTTTCTAACTATTTCTTCACATCCGGGCCCATCTCTACTCACAAGCATTTTAAACAGTTTTTAACTATTTCTTCACATCCGGGCCCATTTTCTACTCACAAGTTTTGAGCATGTGACCACACTGCAGTGGTTTATATGTGGTGTGAAGCAAAATAGTATTAGGTAGTACAACTATGAGCAATGGGAATGCACAAAGCATCTAATCAATATGTTAGTATGGGAAAGAGGGAAGCTGCTATCATATCAATATGGGGATTTGTATTATAAGATTTGTATTTTTCTTGATATAATTTTTTGTTTTTAAAAGAATTTTGTATATGGAGAATTTTAATAGTTTAATATAATGAAAGTTGTATTTTTTTTTCGACATTAAATTAGTGGTAGTTTAAACGTTTTATTTTTTGGTTGTTTTTTGATGATGTTTTTTTGTTTGATTTTGCCTAAAATTCGTTAGAAATTGTTGAATCTGCATATTTGAGTGGCTAAGTTTGTATAATTCGAGTGCTTTAGTGGTTTTTCAGCACGCTGAATCCATTTATGCATTCAGAAATGCAATTTAAACAACAAAAAATAGTAATTTTATCCAAATTTACATCGTCGGATTCCGGTCAAAAAAACCCAAAAGGTAGAACGTTTAGCCAACGCCATTAAATTATATGGAATATTTTACATTGGAGTCATTTTCTATGAGCATCTTTCATTAAAGATGAATGGAGTTGTCTAATCGTGTAGCAAACCATACTTTATGTCTAGTAACTTGGCGGAATTTCATAATAAAAAATCTCTATTTTAGCAATGAAACGCTATTTTTTGTAATTTTTAACATTGCAGATTGGTTCCTTGGTCATCATTTCCATTCGCAAAAATCCTTTGTTGTTGTATTATTGCACGAGGGTCAAAATCTAAATGCGCTTACGAAAGCATTATCTGTCCCCGTAAGTAAGACCATGTGAAGCCATACTTACTCATGATTCCACCCAAATGGCCACGAGTTTGCAACATAAATTTGCAATTCCAAAATTTAAGGAAATTTCTTACCAGATTTATGAAAAAAGGTTATGTTTTCTACATGATTAGTTTATTCCAAGAGGAAATTCCCGTGGTCTTGAATTATCAATCAACTTAACACTCATTGCATGGTTAAGTGTGCTTGAGCCAGAGTCAAACTGGAATGTGTAACCTTATGAAGAAGTCCCAGCTAACATGTGAAAGTGCACTTGAACTAGAGTCATACCAATATGGGTGAAGCCCTAGTTATCAGGTGTGAGTCATAAAGGTGATGATTGCCACAATGCGCTTCATTTCGCTAGTTTTCATAATGTCTCGTTGCCCTCGTGAGCATCCCTTAATGTTATGGTTCTTGAATTAATCTTTAGTGAATGATGCCCATGGGAGATGGGTTAGAGTGAACTAATATTTAGTGAATGATGCCCATGGGAGATGGGTTAGATTGAACTAATATTTAGTGAATGATGCCCATGGGAGATGGATTAGAGTGAATTAATCTTTAGTGAATGATGCTCATGGTAGATGAGATGGGTTAGCATGACTCATCTCACAACCTCATTGAAGGCTCTTCCATAGAGCAACCCATTGCCATAAAGTCACAACCAACTCAATCTTGTACTCCATTTGTACTAGCAACGGTATTGTAGAGATCCAAGTCATATCTCTATCTATTTTGTGTGGGTCAATTTTGTACTCCATTTGTACCAATCATACCATTGTATAGATTCAATGGATGTCATTTTATTTTGTTTAATTCAATGTTTCATGGTACATTCACACATACAATTTATGGGTTTGCCATTTTTTGCTAACTCTATTGCAAACTTCATTGACAAGCTTGTGTTCACACATTCTATGTCTATTGTTCTCTATAATAAGTTGTACAATTTTTTGGTTAATTTGTTCTGTGTGATAATTATATTACTAGTTTATGTTCTCTTATTACACCAAACTCTTTATTGTGAATATTTCTAACTTTGTCTAGTGCTCATCCTCTAGGCACTTAGAAGTTTCTCTCCACAAAATGACAATGTCCTCTTTCAAGCATTTAATTTGGACACTCATGGATGTGATCGCATTCTCTTTTACTTTGATATTAACAATTATCAATGATTTTGATGAAATGTCTTATAGGTTAAATTTAACTCGTGGATATTATCGATATGATATTGATGTTGCCAACAATTTCAATATCATACCTTATAAGTTAAGTTTACAAAAAGTTATTATCTATATGATGTTACATGATACATATATACAAATTTAATCTCACATTAATACTCTTCTCCTTCCTAGAAGATTCCTCAATATTAATCTAAACCTTCATTTCCACATGAAAAATATGAATAAATAAATCATTTTTAAAGTCAAATTGACTAGACATATTGTCTTGAAGATTCTCAATACATTCTTAAAAAAACAAAACCAGAAAAGTACACAAAATTTAAACTTAAACTAATTATAATACATATTTATCCCAAACCACAACCCAATCAATATAAATTCAGATAGTCCCTCTCTTTTCTCCTACTTTCCACCACCCTTTTTGACTAAGTTTGATCTATTCAAATATTTGGTGCTCTTGTCTATTCTGAGCAGTGGGCCACAAGAAGATCAAGAATGTTGAGATTGTTTGGATTGTTCTGGTGGGCATCAATGACTTGTGCCATGAAATTGTGGAATTCTACGCTCATGGGATTTTCAAGATCACCCATCACTTTTAACAAAATCTTTCTGGGATATCATCATTCTCAACCACCTTGAAGTTTGTCCCTACAAGGTTGTGTGGGCGTGAATGACAAGGCAAATATTGTCTGATCTAAGACCAACTTTACAATGTTTCATATAAATATTTCAATAATTTTGGGTCAGCGACCCATCAATTCGCTGAAAGAGACCTCAACAAATCTTTTTTTCCAAGAAAAGTAACAACTTGACACTGGGTTTTTGGTAAAGTTGACAGAGACCTCAACAAATCTTTCTAACAAAGGTAACAATTTGATACTGTGTTTTTTTAAGGAAGCTTCATGTAATTATGAATGCTATCTAATCAAAATCCTTAAAATATTGTTCACAAGTGAAAGGTAACAACTTTATTTATTACTTTACTTAATTTCTTTATTTGGTATTATGATTTTTTTGGAAAGAGTTAAAATATTAATAAATCATAATCTAAATGTTAATGAATTGGTTTTTTTTGTCGTTTAAAATAATATAAAGTAAAATTAATATTTTTGGTTTGAATTTTGAAAAAAATCATCTTAAATTAATAAAATCATAAATATAAGATGTTAATATTGTACAACCTAGTGAAAAGGGCATTTAAGGGTGTTGAATCCATTTTACATTAAAAACAACTATTTTAATAATCCAAGGAGGTGGTTTGACGAGATGGTTGGGAGATAGGTCTTGCACTCTCCTCACCCGAGTTCAAATCTTTAATGAGACTTTGGCTTGCTATGATAAGGCTAGAAGGGTGGACGCCCCCCATGAGTGGGACCCCCTCGCAAGTGTGTCTTCTAACGTCTCGACCCTTGTTAAGTCATAAGTTATCTACTAGGCATTGGCTTGTAGATTGTTGGCACTAGTTTAGGAATTATAGTGACATCCAATCGAATTTGAACCCGAGTCTCACTTAGATAATCCCAACTAGTTCTTGATTCTTTTAAATTAAAAAGAAAATACCAAAACAATTCAAAATTACAATTTTGAAAAATTATTTAATCAAATGTTAGTGATAACAAGTTAAAAAAAAACATTTAAAACATTTATTATTCTTCTATTAATAATATCACCATTCCATTTGATAAATCAAACTCTCGTATATGAATGATACAAGTTAAAAATAAAGATCTTTGCATTGTATAGAATAATTTAATAACATACAATTTAAGTGGGTCTAATGATACAACTTGAGTGGGTTTAATGGTTAAGAACATGTGTTTCCTCTTAGGAATTCATGGGTTCAAATCCAGAGGGTGTAGGGTATGCATACCTCTGTAGACTTTAGTAATCAAATCCATACACAAAGCCCTTTTCCCACAAACAAAGAAATCTCATAAACCAATTTAGTGTATGACTTGATCGTAACCTTACAAATAGATGATGATGATGATGATGATGATCATGATCATGATCATGATTATTGTTATTATTATTAAAAAACAAATTAAGTATCTTATTAATAATATCACCATTCCACTTCAGTATATAAATCACATAAATTTAAAATAATTTTTTTTGCATTTTAAGAAAAGCCATATGACGATATGAATTATTTAACAAGTATTTCTTAACATAGTTGTAGTGATAAACAGGAACTTAGTTTGAAAGTTTATGTAGACTCTTAGACTTTTGTGTGTCTATATATAAAATACATTATGGATTTGATTTGTAATGTCTTGATGTCGATAATTAAATGGATATATATTTGGGAACATTAATTTTCCAACAAAGTAGTATGTTGAGGCTTAGGAGACCTAGACAATATTATCCTTGTGATATGAAAAAATATGAGGTAGTCACCCTACCATTTGTTAGGCACTTTAACCTTAAAGACCATGAGACATGAGGTAGTCACCCTAACATTTGTTAGGCACTTTAACCTTAAAGACCATGACCTTTTAGGGACTGCGAGACTCCTTCCTCCTCTTATACACTACATGCTTAAGCAATCAATTTTATAGAATGTGCCAAATGTGATAATATAATTTGTATCGAAAAGGAAGATTCTCATAGTCTAAAATTTGCTTCCACTTTGAACCCCTATACTTTGTAATGATATTGTTAGGAAATCCCTTGTTAATGCATATCAATATTAAAATCCTCTCAAACTACATTGTGAGGGTATTTGCAATCAATTTTATAGAATGTGCCAAATGTGATAATATAATTTGTATCGAAAAGGAAGATTCTCATAGTATAAAATATGCTTCCACTTTGAACCCCTATACTTTGTAATGATATTGTTAGGAAATCCCTTGTTAATGCATATCAATATTAAAATCCTCTCAAACTGCATTGTGAGGGTATTTGGAGTAAGATGTTGAAAAAACTCTAAGGAATCCCAATAGCTTGAAGGACATGCATGTTCTAAAGGCAGACTAGGAAGTTACACCCATATATAGACAAAATTATGACATGTTATGTTAGAATCAAAATTTTCATTCTATAAGAGAAGGATCAAATCAAAGTTTGAACATCTATGATGTTCCTTTGAATATGATTTCTTTGTTATTCAAACATTCAAATATAATAAATGAGATATGTGAACCTTATTATTGATCGAACTGGAGCATGAAGAGTTAACCCATGAAACCATGTTTTACAAATACAAATTTTGATTATTAAAATAAACAATAAGAACCCTTTAGTGCAAGTCCTTGTTTTCCTCTAAAATCCACTCATTGGGAAGATAAACCCTTTTGGATCTAGAAATCAACAAGTGTCACTTATATTTCAATCGTTGAAGATTTTGATTGCATGGTCACTTCCCTTACTTTCCAATTCTAATCCCCCAAATAATCTTCTCCATATCCTTCCTCCAAACAAACGCATCCTCACCCATCCCCAGATTGACCTTAGGATTTCCCTGCCTACTATCGCTCATCCCTCCCCACCTCAACACATAGATGTCCAAGAAAAACATCCTGAAGAAATCCAAGAGATGCTTCACAATATTTACGGATAACAACTCTTGTAAACTTGTCAATGTAGACTAATCTGTCTCATTTAGGGGATTTGAATTGAACACTTGTTAACACCGAACTAGATAAATTCTCAACGTCATTAACAACAACCGATTAAACCAACCTCTAAAACATATATATATATATTAAATACTACAAAATAATAATTTATAAATATACAAGAAATTAAATTACAATAAATGAATATATTATCACATTTCATATTTATTAAGTTAACGGAAGAAATACAATATTTCAAAGGCATATGGTAAGGCTCGTTTGAAAATAATTGAATTAGTGTTAGTGGATTTATTGAATGTTGTTTTAGGTCATTCCCCACCCACATATATCACATATATATAAAGTGCTACAAAATAATAATTTATAAATACAATAATAAATAAGTGTCATATGAGTTTGTGATGTGGCCCCCTAATGGTTTGGGCTTTGAAATGCCCTGATAATTTGCAAATTATTAAATAATACATAAGTGTTATATGAGTTTGTGATCTGGCCCTCATTAAATAATAAATAAGTGTTATATGAGTTTGTGATGTGGCCCTCCAAAGATTTGGGCTTTGAAATGGCTAGATAATTTGCAAATTGATTAAAGTTTTTGTGTGGTTGAGTTTACAAAGAAGGAGAAGTCAAGGTTATAGAAAGTATGAATGATATATTATCAAATTTCATATTTATTAAGTTAATCATAAAAGTGCAAGAGGTGTTGAGTTTACAAAGAAAGGAGAAGTCAAGGTTATATAAAGTATGAATGATATGTTAACAAATTTAATATTTATTAAGTTAATCATAAAAGTGCAAGAGGTGTAATGGTTTAAAGGCATGTGATAGGAACACCTTTGAAAACGATTAACTTAGTGTTACTATTGAATGTGTGCAAACAATTAGAATATATATATATTTTATTAAATAAGTTTGCATTTTTGGTAAGGAATGTATGATAAAAAAATTGTTGTTGCATATAAAGCGTGTAGTTTAAATGTTTGATTTTTTTGAGTTTTTATGGTTGTAGTTTTCGATCAATTTTTACTTAAATTCGGCAAAAAATGGTTGGAACTCTAGATTTGAGTGATTGAGTCTATATAAATCAAGTGTTCTGAGGGTTTTTCAGGGTGTTGAATCCATTTATGCATTCAAAAATACAATTTAAACAACAAAAAATGGTGATTTTACCAAGATTTGTTTCGTCGAATTTCGGTAAAAAATTCAAAAAGTTGAATGTTTAAACAATGTACATATAAAGTGTGTTAATTGTTAGGGTTTTATAAAAAACATCAACATGTTAAATGTTGATATAAACATTTAAACAAAATTAAATATGTCTCAATTACTTTAAGTGTTTGGTTTTGATAATGAGCAAAAATAGGATTACAAAGAATAGTTTGAAATGTTGAATTTTAGTTAGTTTCTATTAAGTGTTGGAGGAGATAGTAATTAAAATTATTGAAGAACAAGTAAATACTTTTTTTCGAAGGAAAATTCTCTAAATATTTCTCCATGATTTGTGGATAGTAAATGGGGTAAATCATCAACCTTGATTACGGAACCTAATACTGAGGAGATCAATAGAATTGAATCCATAACCTCTCCAACTTGGAGAGAAAAATATCAAATTTAACTCATAACTACTTAAACTAATTTTTAAAACTAAAAAATAAATAAATACGTATGAAAAAAATATACTAATGAAAAGATCATTATTTAATAGATGATACACAAATTCATGTCATCTTTACATACAAAAGAGTTTTGATGTTATTGAAGAACTATGAAAATATAGACAAGGCTAATGAAATGAAATTGTTATTAAGTCATTGAAATACTTTAAAATGTCCAAAGTTATGTTTCATGCAGCATACTTTTTGCAATCTTCTTTTCAAAGTAGGTTATTAATAGGATTTAATAATATAAAAAAGAAAGAAAAAAAAAACAATTAAAACATCAAAATAATGTTGTAAAGACTCTCATAAAGGAAGATTACATTTTTCAAAACTACATGGTTGAAACAAAAATTCTAGATCTTGTGTATAAGGTGCATAATTATGTTTATTTTGTTTGAGATAATTCAATGTCAAGGGTAGCATGCAATATTACAAAATATATAATTTTTTATATATTATATTTAATAAATAATATTTTATGGAAAATGTTAATTTTTTTAAAGTAATAATAGTTGTTTTAGACATTAGAGTTTGGTATTAACAATTGACAAACACATTATTAAAAATATATAATTTTTGAGATATTATATTTAAGAAATAATATTTTATGGAAAATAATTTTTTTTAAATAATAATAGTTGTTTTTAGACATTAGAGTTTGGTATTAACAATTGACAAATATATTATTATTTGGTGTCAAATATAGACATAAATCAATGATAGTTTAATGTCATTTGTCGATACATAGTAATGTCGAAATTGTATAAAATACAATTTCCTTCTAATACCACTTAGTGGTGAATTAGGAAAAACATTTAATCTTTGAAAACGCATGTTTATGGACCGTGTAAGTGTAAAATTATAAAATTTATTTTGATTTTTTTAGTACTATTACTAATACTTTAAATATTTAATTTGTTTAATGCCATATCAAGATAGGTTTATGGGATTAAAATTATTTTTATTATTTTTAATATAATTAAGTGCTCCCTTTACATGCGATGTTTAGTGTTTTTAACTTTGACTTGTATTTCCTAGTAATTTTGCTTTTATGCATTCACAATTAGCAATTTATCCTTGGTCCCTATCACTTAATACTGTGTTGACCTTGATTCTTAATATATAGCACTTTAACCTTAACTCCCAACCCTTATCACTTTTCTCATAACCCTAATACTTAGTGTTTGACAATTAGGAGCTTGGGCTACACTCTTCTTAGCCAATTTTCTGTCTCTTCCAAAGATTAAAATACTGGGCGATTCTAAGGTAATCATTGATTGGTTGAATGATAAAATTGAATTGTGAGTTAGCTCATTAGAAGGATGGAAACAAAGAATCAGAATTCTAAGAAATAGTTTCGAGACCATCCAGTTTTTTCACATATACCGTGAATTCAACAAGGAAGTCGATGGACTATCAAAGAAAGCATTAATGGAACCGGAAGGATTTATCTCGCTTCACTTGTGGTCTGAAGGACTAGAGGGACACCATCGTCTTATCCATATATATTAGCTCTTTTTATCTCTATTTTTGGTCTGTTTGTTCCCCCAGTTCTGAGTATTGAGTTGGGTGATGTTTTGTTTCTCCTCTCCAAGCCTGGGTTGTATGACAAACTATTGCTTTCTATATTAATTTCTTAGCATGGAAATGTACCGAGTTTTGTTGGAGCTTACCTTTTTTTGGGTGTATAAGCATGTAACTGTCAGGAATTTAAGTTATTTTGTGGTTAGTATCGTCTGCCTTTTTAAGGATGCATATGATCTCTTCGGATGTAAAAAATATATTTCCTTAATATAATTGTGATATTTTTCTTCTGAAATTTTTTTTTTTGACTATTAACCATTAACACTCAACAATTTACCCTTGATCTCTAATAGTTAATTCTTCATCTATAATGTTAAAGGCCTAAACCTTTAATTCCTAAAGCAAATCAACATTTAACACCCAACTCTCTAACACTTTACTTTTCACCTTCCAAAATCTTTAATGCTTTACTCTTGACCCCTAATAAGGGTATTCCAGTCTTGACTTTTAACACTCCATACTTTTCCCTTTAAACCTTTAACATTGTATGATCTACCTTATCTTAACCTTAATAATGCTTAACACATAACCCTATGGACTTATCTTTATTTTATCTTTACTATTATAAAATAAATTAAAACTTTTAAATACAAATATATTAAAATACAAAATACTTGTAATATCACTTCTTATTTAATAATAATAATAATAATTTAACATTGTGTGCTCTACCTTATCTTAACTCTTAGTAGTGCTTAACCCATAACTTTATGCCTTTAATACTTATCTCTATTTTATATTTACTATTACAAAATAAATTTAAACTTTGGCATAAAAATATTATTCATATACAAAATGCGCTTTTAATGATCTTATTTATTTATTAAAAAATCATAATAATAATATTGATTTTAATATTTTATTAAAAATAATAATATTAATTTAATATTGTATGTTCTAGTTTTTTTTAGTATATATTAGTGTTTAACACTAACTCTATGTTAGTTTAAATCCAGAAACAATATGGTATGTATACCTTTATAGACTTTAGAAGTTAAATCGTTACATGGAGGAGGTCCTTTGTCCCACAAACAAGGGGTCTCATACACCAATTTATTGTTTGGCTTGGATATGACCTTAAAAAAATAGATTAGATAGACTAACTTTTATAGTGGTTGTTGATTACCACTATAAACTCTATACACAACTTTGATTATATATATATATATATTAAAAAAAATTGAATAAAAATATATTAAGATACAAATGCAAAAAAAAATTAACATTCCTTCTTATTTATTTATTTATTAAACAAAATAGGATAATATTATACTATTTAAAAAATTGTAGTTAATGTCGACAACATAACTTCAATGATTCACAGCTTTGAGTCAATAGGTTCTTTGATTTCACATAAAACAATTTACTAAAGACTTCAAAAAATACATTCCAAATTCTCCTACATGTTGTCAACTTTACAAAAGGACCTAGAATTCTTGTGGCTTTACAAAACATTTAGATACACTCAACTAAAAGCATGCAGACTTTTAACTTCTTATTGTCCAGCTTCTGAGAAGGGGGAGTGCTACTATTTGATGTCCATTGGATCTTTGAATTGGTGAACCATGTCATCTTCTTTCATCTATACTTGAGAAGAGCTTTCAGGATCCTTACTGGATGCCACTAAGAGGGAGTCCTTACTAAGGCTCTGATGCAGGAGCATCGAGAGCATGGCTACGAGTATGTTCAAAACCCAAGATGAGGATGATGATGATGATGGTGATGCAAGGGGAATAAAGGTACATGTATGCACATCATGACGAAAAAATGGTTGATGAACCATGTACGAGAAAGAGTTTCCTAGTGAACTGACGGATATAGCGGTTGGCGACCCATGTATTCCTATGGATGGTTACTTATTTATATGGACTTCAACAATGTTTTTGTTTGTAGGTGCAAGAGGAAGAAGATCGAAGATGAAGAAGGAAGAGACCAAAGATCGTGGAAGACCAAAGACGAAGATAAAAGAAAAGAACCTAGAAGATGGAAGAGGGATCAATTTAATGAAGATTTCTCATTAAGAAGGGAACATGAAGGAATAATTCTTCTTTGTAATGTTTTGATGAAAATTGTAATGATGTAGACTAATTCTAGAATTTCTACATGAGAGTGAGAGATAACGAGAAAAGAGAGATATTAGGGATATGAAGATTTGTTGAGAGATTCATGGAGATATTGTGGAGGAAGTTGTGGAGATAGTTATGGAGATGGTTTGAACCAACCATCTAATTATGTAATAGTTGTTATGGTCACCTATTGTTATAAAAGGGACCATTTGTACACTAGATAGACACACTAGAATGGTTGATTAATAAAAATATTCCCCTTTGGGGGAATTGGAGCATATGTCTCCTTGTGTCCTTGTTTTGCAAAAAAAGTGTGTGTTATGTGTGTATTATTTAGATGCGACTCTGACCCTATTAGATTCAAAGATAAGTTCCAGAGCATGTTGCATTCAACTTCTAAAATATTCAACCTGTTTTTTGTTGCACTAGCAAGTTCATAATGTTTGCATGTTAAGTGACAAATGATGTTCATTCTTGTGTACCTTGGAGGCGACAAAGAACAAAGGAGCCCTATTAGATTGCATTTTCTCCCCGTGTCACCTCAAAACTCTCCTAGGATCCATGACATTCATGTTATCCATGAATTCATAATGGGTCCCTAAACCTTCAAAGTAAACCTGGCACTAAAGAACACTATCTATGTAGGATCTATGACCTAAAGAAATGAGAGAAATAGCCACCAATTCCCTTTGCAGAGAACCAACAAGTTTAGGATAGTTGAAGATTGTGATTCTTGGTGTGGCAAGGAGATTGACTAGAAGCTTGAAAATGAAACCAAAAAATTAAATCAAGTAGAGAGCATAACTATTCGATCCACGATGGGGGTCTTGCCAATAGCTTGAGAGACTAGGCTCTTGAAATTGTGTGAAGAATACCAAAGACAAAGAAACCAAAGAGAGTAGTGAAAAACAAAGAGAGGTAGAGTTCACTCCAGTAATTCAAATGCAAGTGACCAACATACCAGTAGTCAAATAAACAAAATACGAAACCCAAGAGCCAAGCCCCAAGACAACAACCTTTCAAGCAACCTCTACAACATTCCTCCCCAACATCAAGATACATCCATAATTCTTGACCTCTCACTCAAGCCCCCTATCCTGAAGAATTGACAGCAAGTGAGATCGGTTCAATTGCTCCCAATTCACATGATGGCTAATTTCTTAATCCCACAGTGTCAATGTATGATCACACAGAGGCATTCAATACAAAGAATCGAGAGAGGTGTTCACATGCAAGAAAGGATGAGCTATGTCCTCTGAGGTGTCGTCCCAAATCCATTACCATGTAAAACTTGTCGACAAGCCATGTGATTAATAAATGTTGACTGATTTGTTATAAATTCAAAGATTAGGGGATGATATGGATAGAACTCACCCCATTTTGGATGTATTGGCCTAAGGTTAAGGAGGAGGCCAATTTGGCCTAATAATCCACTTCTTGATTGAATTCTCATTTCACATGGCAATACGAGACTTTTCCCAAGGTTTTAACTTCTTCTCTTACTCTGGCTAAGGCCATAGATAACTTAGAGTTCATAGTTAATTGATTATATATATATGTGTGTGGGGGGGGAGGGGGTGATAAAATCATAATTATAGTGTTTAATTTTATGTATAAAATTAAAGTTATATATTAATGATGATGATTAACATCCACTAAAACCGAAATTAATTTTTCAAACCTTAAAAAAATAAAAAAAAATTACATGATTCATTTAAAAATAATATTCCTATATCCCATAACCCAAAAACATGTATCCATAAATTCCATCTCAATTATAAATCAAAACAAAAAAATAACATATACCATGGAATTTTTTATTCCCATCTTTACTTCTACCATGGAATTATTCCCATCTTTGAAATTCTAAAATAAAGGTATTGCGAAGATAATGGGAAATAAAATCTATGTATATATACTACCTTGAAGTTTGCTCTCGGTGGAAAATATTGTATATTGTTTAATGAGGACAACTTTACAACACTAAGCAACTTGCGCAAAAAGACTCAACAAATCTTTCCCAAAAATGCAACCGATACGATGTTATTTTCAAAACTATAATAGTAATTTTTAATAGTAAATTTTCCATATCTGGACTCAATATTTGATAGTAATTTCAATCCTATTCAATGTCTAAACATGTTTTTTCGTAATTTAAAAAGTTTTGACTTTGATAAAAAGCATGAGAAAATCAATATCCTATCTCGGATCAACATAAAGTCTGCAAAAGATCAAAAGGAAGATCAAATCATATAATTGAAATATAATATAACTCAACATAAAGACGTATAGAAAACTGTGTATGATACTAAAAAGTACTATAAAATATAATATGTAACTATCCACCATGCAAAAAGTGGTGCAAGTGGATTTGTACATCCATTTAATTATTAACAAGTTTAGGATGGATGATGTAAGGTTTAATAATATTTTGTATAAATGGTAATGGGTTTAGTTTATTTTGTGAAGATTTTGTGAAGATTTTTTTAAGTGCGAAATATATTTTTGGGGGAAATTTATTAGGTATTTTTTCTCATTTTGAGGATGGTATTCAAGGTAAATTGGATTTTTTAAGATTTAAGGTTAGGTCAACATCCCAACAATAATTAATTCATTAAGAGTGAGTATGTCACATAGTGGGTATTTAAACCTAGGTGGGGAGGAAACAACATTCTCTCTCAACCGCTTGACCTAGACCCAATTGATGATTCGTGAGTACTTGTAAATGGTTTTTCTTAATTTGCGAGGAGTTAGTATAAATTATATTTATAATGCTTTAAATTTTCTTCTTATTTTGTGTGTTATCTTACATTGGTTGTGAGGGTTTATCCATAATATCATATAAGTTTCAACATACCATGATCCTTATTGTAAGGTCTCTTGTGACACCCACCAAGCACACACACTCCTTGGGTAGACTTGGGGATGAGTCGAGCAAGAGAACATAAGGGGTATGCAATTAGTTAGACGAACGAAGACATGTGGGCATGAGCATGAGCACCTTGGGCGCGTGATGGTGACGTGCGACACCAAGGGGGCACACACCTTACTTTCCTTAGAACGTTTGATAGAGACTTGGGTTGCGTTTGGGCAAGGACAGGGCAACGTGGGCGCACACCAAAGGAGTGGACCCATCTACCCATTGCAGCATGAGCACGTTGAGGAGGTTGGATGACCCCATCGACACACCCACAGAGAGTCTCATCGATCAACACAAGGAATTGCACAAGGCAAGGGGTTCACGCCCAAGAGAAGGGTGTGTCGGTCCAAGAGACATGATGGTTGATGGGCGCACGGGCTTGTTTAGGCGCATTGGGCCCACAAAGGGGCGTGATGAGTTGTTTGAGTGTGATGGTTCGCGAAGGGGCGCGACACACCCAAAGGACGCGATGTTTCATGTTGGTGACCTTTGGAGTCCCTATAAGAGCACAAGGGCACACAACCAAGGAAGGCAAAAATAGATGGGAGCAAGAACAAGAGACAAAGTCTGAGGAAAGGAAGAATTGAGGCAAAGTTGCGAAGATGGAAGACAAGTAGCCAAGGGTGGGATGCACTAGGAGATTTTGGGGAAGTCTAGAAACACAATTCTATTGGAGGCATGTGTGAGGAAAAAACAAAGTTTGTGTTAACTTGGTGAAGTCTGTGACAAAGAAGGGACAACAAGTCTGCGGTTGGGAACATGCTTGGGATGCACCACAAGAGGTTGTGAAGGTGGTTACGACAAAGAGTCTTGGTGTGACAAATATGTGTATGAGTGTTTTGGTGAGATGAGGCAAGTCATGTAACTCTACACAAGTTGTAAGTTGAGCCAATAGTGCTCATATTGTAACTATTTCACAATAACAAGACTTTGTCGAGCGTTAGGCACGGTTTGTGTCGCCCACACTATTTATGTGTATGCCTCTTGTTTGTTTCACAACTTTTGTCTTGGTTTCTCATGTTCTTTGATGTATGCTTAAATGACTTAGTGTTAAGTTGTTAACAAGATTGTCTAAGTATACAAGTGAGTTGCAAAAAGTTGGAGTGTGACTCCCCTATAGCCTAGAGCAGAGTATGGGTATGCTCTAGGTGAAGAGGTGTAGTTTGGACAAAGTATTCTTGGTGTTGCCAAGCAACCAAGTAAGAACTGCCACAGTGCCACATGCCCTCAGGAGGTGAACCATCACAAGATATGATCAGGTGTCTTGTGGGGTCGTGACAGGTCGTATTAGAGTGGATTTGGCTCTTCACCACTATTGTAGTCAGAAAATTTGTGGTGGGGTGCACTTGTTGAAGAAGGCAATTGTTGCCAAGGCAGTTCATAGGGAACGATTGCAGACTTGGTGAATAGTTCAGTTGGACGAATTGGTACATCGTAGAAAATTTGCATCAAACTCACGACAGAGGTCCCAATTGACAGTGCGATGGAAGGTTGATCTGGGTGCACCTCTTGTGAAAGCCAAGAGAAGATTTCATGGTGGGACGAAGCACTTGGACAAGGTGGATGACTGCAGGACTCATCGCAGGACTTGTCACAGATTTTATCATAGAGGCAATTGGGTGCAAACCTTGGTGAACGACTCAACAAGGTGTGTTGTTCTGTCACAAATGGTTTGAGCACAGTCTTGTGTGCATACATAGACCAAGGGTGAAGTTCTTGGTGAGTTATTGAGGGTGAACCGAGCACTGGTTGCATAGACGACCGCATGACTCATTGCATACTTGGAACAATGTGGAGGAGTTGTTCAAAACTATTGGGTAGGCTAAGTGACTTGGATCGACTCACAAAGAGTTGGAATCGTGAGACTATTATGTGGGACAAGTGGAGGTGAAGCTTGGACATAATTGAAAAAACTCACCAATCTAAGATTGAAATGGATTGTGCGAGTGATGAAGCTTGGAAGGTCAAAAGGGACAATGTAGCTCAATGATTCGAGAAACTCTAAGAGGATTTGGAGAGGATGGATGAATTCAATGCATAGATAGAGTCCAAGATCAACAAATTGAAGGCATTGGAAAGAACTAAGACTTTGATGTTGATTGCATTGGGGGCACTCATGGAAGAGTGCATCCAACATGAAGGTAGCACATCAACAAAGAATCATCCCATGCCACTCGTGAAGAAAGGAAATTTGATTGAGTGTTACCTATGTTCGCAAAATCATTTTGTGAGGGATTGTCCAATGTGAGGAAGGTTGGGTATGTTGGTTTAGAAAGAGGAGGCTCAAATCACACCAACAGTAGAAGAGCCTGAACCCTTGACTAAGATAGTTCAAGTGTAGAAATTGATGAAAGAAATGAATGAAGTCATGGGAACGTTGGTGGAACACATGCAGGAGTTCAAGACAAGAGGTCAAGGACAATTTTCTTAAAGTGAATAATTTGAAGGACTCTACTTTGTGAAAACAACAGTAAGTGGGTTGAAGATGGCATCCTTGGTTGACATTGGGGAAACCCACAATTTCGTGAGTGAAAGAGTCGTGAAATCACTTCACTGCAAACCTAAGAACTACACTGGAATGTGTAAAGTGTTGAAGTTAACAATGATGTCGGTGAAAATGAGTGTTCATTCAACACCATTGAGAGTGGGGGAGTGGTTTTCCAACATGGACCTGTTGGTAGCTCCATTGGAATATCATGTGACAATCTTGGGCATGGACTTCCTTAGACTTTCCAAAGTGGCTCCACTCATTCATGAAAGTCGCTTAGTATTATTGGATGAGGAAAAAACACCAAGCACATCCTTAACGACAAAGATAAATCTTGGGAGGACGCCTAAGATTTTTGTGAACGATTTGATAGAAGGAGTCAGTAGAAGCAAGGAAGAGCCTTGCAACGTGACACAACAATAAGAAGTTGTCCACATAACAACGTCTTTGAGTATCTTGGGGAAAGAAGAGAAACAATTGACAATGACAAAGACTTTGGCGAAGATAACCACGGGGAAGATTGGTCGATTGAGGAACCCACAAAGCCATGAACGTGAGTGTAGGAGACAATTGCACTCTTCACTTTACATGGAGTAGGGGAATGCCACCAAGCGAATCGTTATCAACCGTAGGTCATGAACATTGTGGAGGATCGGGCAACAGACTTACCCACCACATAAACCTCCAAAGTTGAGCCAAGATAGTGTGTGGAGGCACTTACTCAACCAGACTTGGAGACATATGTGGAAGAGGTACGAGTTGAAGATTGACACCCCGCAACGATCATAAATTTTTGTAGGAAGGCCATGGGGATATATGACTTCCAAATTACTGTAGGATGACTTGAGGAGTTGGCATGCACACCAAAATAATTTTTATTGGTCTTGCGATACTTTTGCACGGAGCACAAGTCAGACACGATGTACGCCAATAACCTTGGTGGTAGATATTGGGTGTAATATGCCTACTAAACGAAGAAGACAAAGATGTTCTTTTGGGAGCAAGCAACATGAATGATGATGCCTAGTGGAGGTGTCATGGAAAGTCTTAAGAAGAGAAGTTGTGAAACGACGTATGGGTTGTGGAGGCGACTTGCTAGATTGTGACAAGGAGCAGGACCTTGTCTATAACTAAGATGTTTTTCTAAGTGAGGTGAATATGTTGAGGCTACAGTGGGGGACTCAACAAGACCAAGAAGAGTTGGAAAAAATGACGACGAGGTAGATAGAAAAGGGTTTGTTGGATGTGGAGATGTGCATTCTCTAGCAACGAACGCGACAATTAGATGGATCACCCAACCAATTTGGAACTTGTGAGGATCTGATGTACATGACACACATACGACATAGTCAAAATATCAAATACACCATGGTTCAAGATCATCCAACACTCAAGCACATTTTGAATAACTTCCTAAGGGGAGCTTTCCTTGACAACAACAACTGAGGAGACTACAATTTTTGAGTGTGACGAGATCCAAAGGTGGGGTAGAGGCACCACATAAATCGATAGATGTTGCCAAGGACGACAAAAACTTGGAGTGGAGGAGGATGTAAGGTCTTTTGTGACACCCATCGAGTGTGCGCATTCCTTGGTCAGAATTGGGGACGAGTCGAGAAACATAAGTATGCAATCAGTTGGAAGAATGAAGACATGTGGGTGTGAGCAAGAGCGATGGTGACGTGCCACACCAAGGGGTCACACACCTTACTTGCCTTAGAACGATTGATGGAGACTTGGATTGCATTTGGGTAGGGATGGGGTGACTTGGGCGCATGCCCAAGGAGTGGACCATCCATCTCATGGCAACATGGGCGGATTGAGGAGGTTGGATGACCCCATTGACACACCCACAGAGAGTCTCATCGATCGACACAAGGAAACACACAAGACAAGGGGCATGTTGGTCCAAGAGATAGGATGGTTGATGGGCACATGAGCTTGTTTGGGTGCATTGGGTCCACAGAGGGGATCGACGTGTCGTTTGAGTGTGATGGTTCGTGAAGGGGGCCAACACACCTAAAGGATGCGACATTTGACATTGGTGACCTTTGGAGTCCCTATAAGAGCACAATGGAACACAACCAAGGAAGGAAATAACATATGGGAGAAAAAAAAAGAGAGAAAGTCTGAGGCAAAGTTTTGAGGTAAGGAAGAACTGAGGAAAAGTTGTGAAGATGGAAGATAATCAACCAAGGGTGGGATGCACTAGAATATTCTTGGAAATTATGGAAACACAGGTCTTTTGGAGGCATGTGTGAGGCAGAACCAAAGTCTATGTTAACTTGGTGAAGTCCTAGACATAGAAGGGACAACAAGTTTGCGGTTGGGTGCACATTTTGGATGCACCACAAGAGGTTGTGAAGGTGATTATGACATAGAGTATTGTTGTGATGAATCTAGGTATGAGTGTCTTAGTGAGGTGAGGCAAGTTGTGTGGCTCTTCCCAAGTTGTAAATTGAGTCAATAGTTCTCATATTGTAATTGTTTCGCAATAACAAGATTTAGTCGAGTGTTAGGAACAATTTGTGTTGCCCACACTATTTCTATGTATGTCTCTTGTTTGTTTCACAACTGTTCTCTTGGTATCTCATATTCTTGGGTGTATGATGAAATGACCAAGTATTAATTTGTTAACAAGATCGTCTAAGTATACAAGTGAGTTGCACAGAGTTGGAGTGTGACTCCTCTATAACCTAGAACTTAGTAGGGGTATGCTCTAGGTGAAGAGGCATAGTCTGGAGGAAGTATTCTTGGTGTTCCCAAGTAGCCAAGTAAGAATCATTGCGATGTCGCATGCCCTCAGGAGGCAAACCATCGCAAGATTTGATCATGCGTCCTGTGGGGTCATGACACTTATGTCAATAGGGGTAGCCACAAGGAAGTGATGTCCCATACCATCATACTGGTTATTTGGTTATGGTGTTATATTACATTGGTTGTGAGGTTTTTTACATGATATCATATAAGTTCCAACATACCATGATCCTTATGTCAATGGGGGTCACCATAAGGGAGTGATGTCTCTTACTAACATAATGGTTGATTGGTTGTGGTGTGAGTATGTTTTCTTGCTTAGCCTTCTCCTCCTCATTTGTGGGAAGTGTTAAGTGGGTGTGTATGTGTGAAACAATAGTCAAATATGCTTAAATTCTGGTATCTTGGAAATGCTTCTATGACTATTGATGGGCCAAAGAATTACAACAAGGTTATTGAACTCCTTGGCTTAACTTTAAATTGTCAACCCATGAATGTGCTACTTTGATGAGGTACTGTGCATTATATGTGTAAACTGCACTAGTGCAAGCTGAGGTAAAAAGGGTGGGTCTAACAAAGATCTTGGTAGCTTAGTAAGTGCATGTGGCATAGACTAAAAAGTATTTTCTTCATCATGTTACTTAGGTGGTCTGCATGATATTATTAAGGGTTGTCCATATACTAGAGGTGAAGCATGTTATTTCTAGGAATGCATGAAGTATTCTAATAGCAATAAGGATGCCCAATCTCATCCTCTTTACCTTTATTTCCTTACTTTCCATTGTTGGTGGCTTTGTGCTTTGTCTACCTAGAGTTAAGGGCACCAAGAGTAGGGGGTGAGGAGAGTGTTTTCCACTTTGATAGAGAGGAGGAAGACACCAATAACAAGGGTACCCAGTCAACCAATGATGTTAAGGAATGATCACCTCAGAGTCATAGGATAAGTTGAGATATTGAGAATGGAAAAGAAGGATGCAATATAAAGAACATAAATAAAATATGTAGAAATTGAACAACAAAAAATGACATGATATAAAGTAAATTTACTTGCTAGAAAAACATATTTGATATTGCTATAAAATAGTGTTAAAATAATCTAATAATGAAATGACATAAAGCAACTAATCCTACTGTAATGACATGCTTGAAAACTTCTACGAGAAACTAATAATACTTGTAGGAAATGGTACATAACCATAAATAATGATGAAGCTGAGAAAATGAGACAATCCTAATTTGATCTTCCTCAATCAAAAAATCAAGTTGAGATATTAATGATTGCATGTCTTGATCTATTAAAGACTTGTGATTCCTTGGTGGTTGAAGAGGGGGCATAATCCCTTTTTGTCTCATTTGTAGGTTGATGAAGGCTTCTATTAGAATTTGGCCTGCTTGAGCAAATGGTTAGTACACCTTAATACATGCATAAGTTCATCAAAATTATAACTAGATCAAGGGATATCACACAACTCAACATTCAATCATCTCACAATAGTCAATGCACAAATCCCAAGATATTTGTATTAATCATATTCAAAATAGGCCTTTAGTTTACAAGAAGGGGTCATATCATCCACAAAATGGGCCTCAAAATTCCACAATTTGGAGGCCTTTCAACTATAAAATCTCCTCTCCTCTTGTATGTTCTCCCACGTTGTCTTCTCTGATGTGTGGTAGATATGGAAATTTAAGGAAGCTTCATGTACCTATTAATATGATCTAATAAATATCAACCAAAATATCGATCACAAGAAAATTTAACAACTTTATTTATTACTCTCAATTAACTTTTTTATCTGGGTGTTATGATTTTTTTTAAGAATTAAATATATTTATAAATTATAATCTAAATGTTTTATGAATTGGTTCTTTTATTGTCATTTAAAATAATGGGGAGGGAAATTATTATTTTTGGTTTTAAATCTTGCAATAATCATTTTGAATTGATAAAATTGTAAATATAAGATATTAACATTATACAACCCAATTGTAAGGGGTATTCAAGGGTGTTGAATCCTTTTTGCATTTAAACAACAATTTTAACAATCATGTCAATTAGGTTTACTTGAGTGATAGGGAGGAATGTTATCCTCCCCACCTGGGTTCAATTCCCGTAAGTGACATGTTGAGCTCATAATGAGTATATTGTTGTAATGGCTTCAAGTCCTATTGTTGATCGACCTTGTGCCCTAAAGATTCTATGGTTTACCCTAGGTACGATCCCCTAAATGAGGGGAAGTACTTAGGGGTTTTCCCTAGGCTTTGTAAGTTGGAAAGCAAATTTTAATAATCCAAAATTGCAATTTTGGAAAAAAATTCTTGGTCTAATTTTGGTGATAGCAAGTTGGAAAAGATTCAAAATTGTAAAACATTTATCCTTCTTCTATTAAAAATATCACCATTTCATTTGAACAATCAAACTACCGTATATTTTTTTGTTTCTTTGTTAGAAATGTTCTCCTCACTTGCTTGGCCATCATTTCAACTGTTAGCTAAGAAATCACAACCCAAGGGCATCTAAGCCATCAAAATCACTCGGGGATAGCACCTGACCTGAGCTACACCAACCCTTAACATGGCTGGATTTTTGGGTGTCTCCTCCCGAATAAACACACCGTAAGGGTATTGAACTCAGGTCACCTAGCAAACAAAACCCACACCTTAACCGGTTGAGCTAGCGGGAATTGACATCAAACTACCATATATTAAAAAAAATATCTTTGCATTTTTATAAAATAATTTAACAAAAACAAGATGACAATATGAATAATTTAATAAGTATTTCTTGAATAGCTCTACTGATAAAGAGGAACTTAATGTTTGAATATTAGGTTTACGTCTACTCTTAGACTTTTGTGTCCTTATATATAATACATTTAAAAATATGAATTGCAATGTCTTTGATGTCAATGATTAAATGGACATATCCTTTGTCACATTACTTTTCCTACAAATTAGTAGGTTGAGGCTTGGGAGTCATCAAAGGCTCATATATGCATATGGCCTCTAGAGATGATTATGAACCTGGAGCATTAGAATGTCTTTCCCTTGTGATATGAAAAATATGAGGTAACAAGGGAGTCACCCAAACGTTTTTTAGGAACTTTGACCTTAAAAACCATACCATGATCCTTATGTCAATGGGGGTCACCGCAAGGGAGTGATGTCTCTTACTAACATAATGGTTGATTGGTTGCGGTGTGATTATGTTTGCTTGCTTATCCTTCTCCTCCTCCTTTGTGGGATGTGTTATGTGGGTGTGTATGTGTGTGAAATAACTGTCAAATATGGTTAACATATGGCATCTTAAAAATGCTTCTATGACTATTGATGGGCCAAATAAGCAACAATATTGTTGAAATCCTTAGCTTAACTTCAAATTGTCAACCCATGAATGTGCCACTTTGATGAGGTATTGTGCCTTGTATGTGTAAACTGCACTAGTGCAAGTTGAGGTGAAAAGGGTGGTCTAACAGAGATCTTGGTAGCTTAGTAAGTGCATGTGTCATAGACTAAAAAGCTTCTTCTTCATCATGTTACTTAGGTGGTTTGCATGATCTTATTAAGGGATTCCCATATATTGGAAGTGAAACATGTTGATTCTAGGAATGCAAGAAGTATTCTAATAGCAATAAAGATGACCAATCTCAACCTCTTTACCTCTATTTCCTTACTTTCCACTGTTGGTGGCTCTACGCTCTATCTACCCCAAGTCAAGGGCACTAAGAGTAGGGGGTGAGTAGAGAGGTTTCCACTTTCATAGAGAGGAAGAAGACAACAATCAAAAGGGTACCCAATCAAACAATGATGTCAATGAATGATCACCTCATAGTCATGGATAATCTGAGATATTGACCATGGAAAAGAAGGTTGCAATATAAAGAACATAAAGAAAAAATGTAGAAATTGAACAACATGAAACGGCATGCTATAAAGTAAATGTACTTGCTAGAAAAAAATATTTGAGATTGCTATAAAATAGGGTTAAAATCATATAATAATGAAATGACATAAAACAACTAATCCTATTGTAATGACATGCTTAAAAACTGCTACAAGAAACTAACAATACTTGCAGGAAATGGTACATAACAACAAATAGTGATGAAGATGAGAAAATAAGAAAATCCTAATTTGATCCTCAATTAGAAAATCAAGCTGAGATATTATTGATTTTGTGTCTTGATCTATTAAAGACTTGTCATGCTTTGGAGGTTGAAGAGGGGGCATAATCCCCTTTTGTCTCATGTGTAGGTTGATGAAGGTTTTTGTTAGAATTTGACCTACTTGAGCAAATGGTTAATACACCTTTAGAAATGCATAAGTTCATCTAAGTTATAACTAGATCAAGGCATATCACACAAATCAACATTCAATCATCTCACAATAATCAATGCACAAATCCCAAGATATTAATATTAATCATATTCAAAATAGGTCTTTAGTTTACAAGAATGGGTCATATCATCCACAAAATGGGCCTCAAAGTTCCACAATTTGGAGGCTCGTCAACTATAAAATCTCCTCTCTACTTGTGTATTCTACCACGATGTGTGCTTTGATGTGTTGTAGATATGGAAATTTGAGGAAGCTTCATGTAATTATTAATACAATCTAATCAATATTGACCAAAATATTCATCGCATGAGAAATTTAACAACTTTATTTATTACTTACAATTAACTTATTTATCTAGGTGTTATGATTTTCATTTTTTAGAATTAAATATATTAATAAATTATAATGTAAATGTTTTATGAATCAATTCTTTTATTGTCGTTTAAAATAATGGGGAGGGAAATTAGTATTTTTGGTTTTAAATATTGCAAGAATTATTTTGAATTTATAAACTTGTAAATATAAGATATTAACATTATAAAACCCCATTATAAGTGGTATTCAAGGGTGTTGAATCCTTTTACATTAAAACAATAATTTTAACAATCTCGTCAATTGAGATTAGCTCGGGTGGTTGGGAGGAATGTTATCCTCCCCACCTGGGTTAAATTCCCACAAGTGACATGTTGAGCTCATAACGAGTATATTGTTGTAATAGCTTTGAGCTCTATTGTTGACCGACCTTATGCCCTAAAGATTCTATGAATTACCCTAGGGACCATCCTCGAAATGAGGGGAAGTACTTGGGGATTTTTCTTTGGGCTTTATAACTTGGAAAAAAAAAATTAACAATCCAAAATTACAATTTTGACAAAAATATCTTGGTCAAATTTTGGTGATAGCAAGTTGGAAAAATTTCAAAATCATAAAACATTTATCCTTCTTCTATTAATAATATCACCATTCCATTTGATCAATCAAACCGCCACATATTAAAAATAAAAATGTTTGCAATTTTATAAATTAATTTACCAAAAACAATATGGCGATATGAATAAATTAACATGTATTTCTTGAATAGTTCTAGTGATAAAGATGAACTTAATGTTTGAATATTGAAGTTTATGTTGACTCTTCAAATTTTGTGTACTTATATATAATACACTGTAAATCTGAATTGTAATGTGATGCAGGAGCATTTTCTCTCAAAATCATAAATAAGATTTGACCATTGATCATCAAAGATCAATGATTGAAATTGTTCTGGAAGAAAAAAGACATTTGACTGTTGCACAACGAAATAGATCAACATCTGAAAATGATGGTAACCAGACCAATATTAATGTGTCGGTGTATCTATAATCTCTTATGGTTGGTTGACTTCCAACCGGACCAGATTCATACCTGAACACAAATAAATTAGATGAGTACCCGGTCGGTTAATCAGACCAGACTAAAATCCTAAGAATTAGGTTGATTATAACCAGTGCCCGATGATCTAGTGGCCTGATTATCTTGGTATCCCAGTGTTTTGGTGTCCTGGTGATAAGGACACACAATAGAGTTATTTGTAGAAATGAGGTCGATGCTCTCGGTTGGCCGATTAAGAGCATAGTTAACTGAGAATATTTGAAACTAGTTGACAAAATGTTATGTGGTGACATAATTCCAGCCGATTAAGAATGAAGGCTTAAGGAATCCTAAAGGGGTTCAAGGTTGACTAGTGTGAATAATTTTTGGTAAAGGGGAAAGCCCTTGATCATATGGTATTGGAGTTATAATTCTTGAATGTTTGGTGTTAAATGAAGCGACCATCCATTAAAAAAAGAGTTTTTATAGGTTTAAGGGGGGTGGTGCCTGCATCAATTGGTATAAGATCGCAATAACACTATTTGGGAAGAAGAAATCAGAGCTTAAGGAGCCTAGACAAAGGACATTCTAGCCAAGGTGTAGAGATGGATATAAATGTTTGGAGGAGAAGGCCTTGGAGCAGATCTTGCAGGTATTGAATCTCATATTTCACAATAACTTTGGAAAAAAAATATATATGCATTTGTGCAGGTAGCAACAAAAGTGAACGCGACATTGGTGGCGAGCCTTACAACTATTAAAACTGGAGAAGTGAAGGAAAAAAGAGCAGCATAAGCTTTTGAGGAAGTGAGAGGATCTTAGTTGATGATGATAAACACATGCCCAGACCTATGAGAAGATATGCAATAAAGGATATGCAAACAAGGGGAGTTCTAGCAAGTGAAGCTATAAAAGATAGTTTCAACAGGAGAAGCTGAAGATAGCCGAGGAAAATTGTTGAGTGAAAATACAGTGGAGTCCGAGAGCTAAGGTTGGATGTTATTTGAGTTTTAATTCTAGAACATATGATATATATATTTGTAGGTAGCAACAGAGAAGACATTGTGATAGTGGCTTACAACTAGAAGAGTTTTGATAGAGGTAAAGGAAGAAAGGTTGTGGCATAGACCCTTAATGAATTCCAGATGAGTTGGAGTTAGAAGATTGTGAGTAGAAGTGCAAAAGCCTAAAACTATAGTAGCTAAGGAGCAGAGGGAGCTAAGAGAATTCTAGAGGAGAGAACTAAAGATACCAAAAGGCCAGGTTTAGGAGAGAAACTTGGCGAGTTATTGTGTAGCAAGGTGAAAGAGACTTGTTACAATAGAGGCTATTTGCAACTCATTGTTGAGCATTTTTAAGCTCAAAGATGGAGATGGATAGAGATATTCAGATGAAGGGGTCAGAAGGAAGCCATCGTGGAGTGAGATAATATGCTAAAGAAATTGGCAGGAAGAGGATGAATGATAAGGAATGTGAAAAAGAAATAATAGAGTTGAAAGAAAGCTCAGTAAAATGATGAAGCTTCTACAGGAAGGAGTTGAAGAATACCAGAGGTGTGGTTAGACAATGAAGAAGATGGTCAAATGGCCTACAATGTAATTATTTGCAAGAAAGTCGAGACATAGGATGCATGTTTGGTTGAATATGGAGGAGAGACTCAAAGAATATGAGTACATAAAGTCCTTGGAAACATGATAAGAAGTTCACTTTTGTGAACCAATACAAGGAACAGTACTTGGAGAGGATGAATATGGTGATGAAGATAGACCCGATGAGAATCCCATGGAGGATTCATACCAACACAAGGAAAATATGCTAGAGGAATATAAAGAGATGAGAGAGTCTCATATTTTTATAACTAAGTATTTTTGTGAGTGTGTGTATGAAGATACTGAAGATGATGGAATTGGCCAAGAATATTCCACTAGGAAAAATGAAAAGGATCAACAAATAGATCCTAGACAATCAGGAGAAAGGACAAGAGACAAAGACAAAGGAAAAAGAAAGAAGCTCACAAAACATTAGAAGAATATGAAGACAAGAAGGAGTTACAAGCTCCAAAAGAGGAAATGGAAGACATATTAAAGGAAGGATGCAAGATTCCAAGAGCTGGAATGAAAGATAGACAAAAAGATAGCTTTGTGGCAGGCTCAAAGGAAGACAACAACAAATTTCCAGAAGGTGGTGAAATAGGACAAGCAGAAACAAAATATGAGGTAATGAATTTATCTCTTAAAATTACATTTAATAAGTATGAGCATGTGTTCACAGTTGATGAACATACATTTGTCTTGAGAGCCAATAACGAAATGCTGAGAGAAAATACTCTTGAAGACAGTAAAGGTTGCATAGAGGAGGATGGTAGAGAAGATACTGATAGGGAGAACTCTTCCCAAGATATTACAACAGGTCCAAAGGAGACCATGAGGAATGGAAAAAAAGGAGACAACCAAGAAGCCAGAGACGAGTTTGTTGAGACTAGAAATAAGTATGCACATCGGAATGATGAAGAGAAGAAGGTTGTCTATGCAAGCAACAAGAAAAGTGATGATAAGTGTAATCAATAGGTTGGAAATAAATAAATAGTTTCAAAAGATGAATGTACAAATGGGACAACAAACTACACATATGCAACAAACAATAAAGGAGTTCAACAAAATATGATAACAGTTATTCTCATGACTTCTATGACTGTAAAAAGGGACTCTACAAATTAATGGGAAAATTGCTTTCTATCAATTTTTTTTTTCATGTGTAGGGACAGAGAGAAGCATAGTCTTTAGAGTTAGAAGAAGGCATGATTTCATAGAAAAGCAAGAGGAATGGAGAAGGAAGCTCAGTTCCTTACATATTTACAAAGAAGAGAATGAAGGACAAGGATGAATTTCCATAAATTTTCCACATCATGACATTGTTGAAATAATGTTCAATGAATGGGAGTCTACAATGCATGAGCATAAATATGTTTTTACAAATGGAGAGAATCCTTAAAGAGTTGATGATAACATAAGATATGAATATGAAGAAATGTAAGTAAAGGTCATACAAATTTTATATGGAGCTAGTGCAAAGTATATGGAACATAATTCTATAACCATTTAGGTAATGACATGGTACTTTTATAAGCAAAGGGTGTTGAGAGAGACAATTTCAATGAATTTTTTATATGTAGAAATCTAGAGAAAAAAGTATAATTTTAGGATTGATGAGGAGATGAATGCCTTACAGAGTTACAAGAATAAAGAAGACATAAAATTTACTACAACATTAAGGGTTGATGAGAAACAAAAACTCAGTGAAAGGAACATAGAACAGAGTTTCAAGACATTGGTAAAACATCTGTATAAGATGAAGATGTTAAAAAGGGATGTAATGATTGAAGAAATAACAAAAAACATGGAAATCAACAATAATATATACCAGCAAAAGAAAGAGTTGGATATTGAGATGGAGGAATTATTAGCATGCCTAAGAAAGGTGCCTAAGTGGAGACACCATGGGATAGAGAAGACATTAAGCAAATCAAAGTTAGCTAAAGGTACTTGTGGCAACAAGGCAAGTGGATAGTAGCAGAACAAAGTATGGGATCTAGGAGGAATTAAACCAACAGAAGACTCATGAACAAGAGTTCATGAATTTTTTGTACCCTAGGAGTTTGATGCAAGAGTGTTTTCTCTCAAAATCAACCATGTTGATCAGGCGTTAGGGGTGTCTTGAAATTTTACCAAAGGGAGTGGGTTCCCTTAATGAAATTAATTTGATTTTCTAAGTTTATATGATTCTAGAAGGATAGGGTTTGTTTTCCTAATTAACATGTAAATTGCTTATTAGAGCCATTAGTTGGGTTAGTGTGGATTTTCCTAAGTATGGAGGATTCGATCATATTGATCCTCATATGTATGTAATCAAGAATAAAGAGTGGGTCAAGATAGTTGTGGCCAAGTTAAATCAGGCAAAAGAGAAGGCTAAGGAAGCGCCCGCATTGTGAATCAGGTCAATAGATGAAGACAAGGTATTTTTGAAGTTTGTACAAAGGCTTTTAATAGAACTGTTGTAATTATGCATCTGAACTGTGTATGTGAATGTCTGTGCGTGTTGATGAGTTCTTGTCTATTAAATTAACAAGTAGAGTGAATAATCAAGGTTTTGTGTGTTTATAAACCTGTAACAATGAATCATAGATACAACCAAGATGGCTATGTGGGACAGTCAAGCCTAGTTAATTATGGACGATGTATGATTTTGAGAAGTGTAAGTCTCTGTGTGAGAGGGTGAATGAGTTGGTCTTGATTGGATAAGAATAATATCTTGACGAAGTTCCTATGAACTTCATGAGTTTTATGATGATTAGACAGTGTGAGGATCTTGCGATTGTGGGTGGAATTTGAGCAACGATTATGAGTCAATCTAAAGGACCAGAGAATCACAACAAAATCGTGAAGAATATCTAACTGTTGATCATCAGAGATCAACGATCAAAATAATTTTGGAAGATGAAGGATATTTGACTGTTGCTCCTAGTTGGATGGTTAAGTGCATATTTAACTAGGAAGAATTGAAACTAGTTGACAAAACATTATGTGACGACATAATTCCAATTAGTTAGGAGTGAAGGCTTAAGGATGCCTAAAGGGGTTCAAGGTTGACCGTGGGAATAATTTTTGGTAAAGGGGCAAGCCATTGGTCATACATGCTTGGAGTTATAATGCTTGAGTGTTTGGTGTTAAATGAAGCAACCATTCATTAATAAAAGAGTTTTTATAGGTTTAAGGGGGTGGTTCCTACGTCATAATGTCTTTGATGTCAATAATTAAATGGACATATCCTTAGTCACATTACTTTTCCTACAAAGTAGTAGGTTGAGGCTTGGGAGTCATCAAAGGCTCACATATGCATATGACCTCTAAAGATGATTATGAAACTGGAGCATTAAAACGTCTTTCCCTTGTGATATGAAAAGTATGATGTAACAAGGGAGTCACCCTAACATTTGTTAGGCACCTTGAACCTAAAAACCATCTCTTTCTTTTGTGATATGAAAAGTATGAGGTAACAAGCGAGTCACCTTAACAATTGTTAGGCACCTTGACCTTAAAAACCATGACCTTTTGGGGATCGTCAGACTCATTTCACCTCTTATACACTACATTCTTAAGCAATAAATCTTGTAGAATGTGTCTAACCTAATAATAGAATTTGCATTGAAAATGAAGATTCTCATAGTTTAAACTCTGCTTCCACTTTGAACCTGCATACTCCATAATGATATTATTAGGAAATCCTTCCTTAGTTCCCATCAATACTAAAATCCTCTAAACATTCTCAAATTGCATTGTAAGGGTATTTGGAGCAAGATGTTGAAAAAACTCTAAGGAATCCCAATATCCTAAAAGACATGTATGTTCCAAAAATGCAAATGCAAACTTGGAAGTCACACCCATATATAGAGAATATTTCCATGTGATGTTAGGATCAAATTTTCATTCCATAGGAGAAGGACCAAATCAAACTCCTTGAACATCTATGACACTCCTTTGAAAATGACTTCTTTGTCATCCAAACATTCAAATATAAAGGAGTAGAACTTATAATGTAAATTAGAGACACAATCCTTACCATTGGTTGAATTGGACCATGACGAGCCAACCCATGAAACCATGTTTTACAAAGATGGATTTTGGTTCTTAAAACATACAACAAGAGCCATCTAGTGCAAGTCCTTGTGTCCCTCTAAAATCCACTCAATGGGAAGATAAATCCTTTTGGATCTAGAAATCAACGTTAATCACTTATAGCTCAATCATTGAAAATTTTGATTGCCTAATCACCT
>ML787316.1:592641-606843 GCA_009831015.1 Picea engelmannii
GGTGTTTCTGTAGTCATAGGTTTCAGTAGCTACATAAATATGTTGTAGCCATGGTATACTTGAAGGAAACCATTATTTGGCTGTGTTTTTATGCTGAGAGAGAGGCTTGTGTGTCGGTAAATCAGGTTGTAACCCTGTGGTGTGAATTTCTGTTGAGGAAATATCTCAGAGCCTGGTGAAGGTTGTTGTGATAAAACATGAAACAACTTAGAGTTCCTAGAGTTCCCAATTGAGTGATTCTTGGCCAACCGAATGCACTAGTGGCCTTGATAAATGAATGACACACCCCGAGGGACTGTGAGCAGTGAAGGGGGTACATTCCTTGGGTAGTGCAGATTGCAGGGAAAGAAAGAGATGGATGTTTGGAATTGCTGTGAGACTAGAACCTGGGTTTGGGGATGCTTTGTGTGGAGAGTGGATAGCTAGTGGGACAGATCTCCTTGTGGAATCATAGCCTCAGCTCGGGGGTGGGTTGCTGATGAGAGAAAATGACCAGCAATGCATATGACTGAAAGGTTCATCCTTTGTTTGCAGCCAGTTGGTCAGTCATTAATAGATAAGCGTTTCTATTATGTTCTGATGTTAAATTCCGTTGTGTAAAAAGTTTATATGAATGTTATGTGTTTGTTGTTGCTTGGACAATTGTATTCATGTTTAAATATACATGGTTAGATGCACTTAGAATTGTAGTATCAGTCAATTGCTCAAATATGTGTGTGATCTGCGGCTGGTAAGCTACAAGAATTTAGTTAGCAATAAATCTTAATAATTTATTGAGTTTCTACACGTAATGTTGCTAAGTTGGGCGTTGGGTACATTACAAAGTGGTATCCGAGCTCCAACTTTCAACACTTAGCCTGCATGGGCCATTTAGCAGAGCACAGAAGTGAAATTACATAGTTTGCAAGTGAACTGTTTGACAGAATGTCATGAAGAGTTTGTTTGCAAATAGTTTGACAAAATATTTACAGTGAAATTGAGAGGAATTTCACAAGCAGGTTGGGGAAATTTAACTAGAGAATGGAAATTTCCAAATTTATTGGCAGGATGAACAAACTCATGTTTGTAGATGGTTGAATTTTGAGTTACAGTGTTTATGTGGTGAAATCAGGAGCAGCTGGGTGGAATTGGGCCCAAACCCCAATTTCTCTTGTTAAAATTCCCGGGGAATCTGGGGAAATTTGGTCCAAGGATGAGTTTTTCCTAATTTTAATCTTTGTCTGAGAAAATTCAGACATGTAATTGGTTGAATTTGAAGTCAACATAATGCTATTGATGACTAATTGAAATTGGTTAAATAAATTTTCCAATTCGCGAGGGAATTGAAAAAACATTCATTCCAGAAATGTCGACTGAATGTGCATACAAGTAATTGGTATCTCTAGAGGTTTAATTTGTGTTTGGTAGAGTGAAATTGAATAAATTTAATGGTTATAGAGAGACCATGGTGAAATTGGATGAAATTGGGCAAAAGCCCCAATTTCTTGCAGCTAAATAATGGAAAATTCGAAGTGAAAGAGTCGAATTTGAAAAACAACGAACACATGTTTATGTACAAGGATTGATTTGGTTGTATTGAGCTTAGTCATAGAGCTCTAATGAGGACCCAAGACGGAATTTCATTTTGGGGTGAAATTGAGCTTTTTTGGAAATTTTGGAAAATAGGCGAAATTGGAAAAACTTCTGTATTTTTCCGTACGATGACATCAACATGATGTGGAGGCCACGTGTCAGCTAACGTGGAGGTAGGTGACATGTAATGCCATGGTGGTAGGTACACGAAGGCAGGGAGGTAGAGGTGCCAGGTGTGGTAGAGATACACCATGGCGACAATTCTCAACCAATGGAAACTCGAGCCAAGACATCAGACCGTTGATTCAGAGACATGATCGATGAAGGAGACTCATAGCGCATTGGAATTTGCATGAAATTCAAAGCTATGGAGGGTGGCCACTATTAATCTGGACTGTCCATTGTTTTGGCAACGCGTCAAGCCAGGATCTACGCGTGCAGTGAGGAAGGAGTTAATGAAATATCATGTTGGAATGCGCAAGTCGTAGATCTCACAATGATATTACATCATGATCGTCATATCGGGAGCCAAGTGAGTGAGCGCCAACTAATATAATTGTAAATCCATGGAGAAATATTGACTGCTAGACGAAAAGTTTAAAATATCTTGACCATTGATTGGAGTACATTTGGGATGTGATCTCGGCCGTTGATCGATGTGGAATCCCTTAGATGTTAACGAGAGGAGGGATGACATCATGCTAACATTATGCTGATATCACAAGATTACATGTACGAGGAAGCCACATGGAGGCATGTAATTGGACGAGGTATTAAGGAGTGGTCCCGATAAAGTTTAAGGATTTGAAAGGTGGGATGAAAGAGTCTGCGATTCCGTGAGTCTGCGATTCCGTGAGTCTGCGTAGATGGAAAAGTGGCTAAGTGTTGAGACCCTTCGGACGGACTTATGAAAGGGAGAGTTATGATTTCATGAGTCTGCGAGTCTACGAGTCCACGAAGATGAAAAATGGCTAAGTGTTGGGACTTCTCGGATGGACTTATGAAAATAAGGATACAAGATTATGATTCCGTGAGTCCGCGAAGATGGAAAAGTGGCTAAGTGTTGAGACCCTTCAGACAAACTTATGAAAGGGAGAGTTATGCTTTCATGAGTCTGCGAGTCCGTGAGTCTATGTATATGGAAACATACTCTAAGTGTTGATACTTTTCAGGAAGACTCATGAAAGAAATAATTCTGATACATTATTGGAACAAAATTGTACATAATTTCATAGATCTTGTTAAATTATTTTAGCATAACAAATTTTGCTGGCTACACATTTTGCAGAGTTAACAACATTTATATTAGAACAAGATCACCACAAAGTTAAAAATCATGGAAGATGCACAGGGGGCTTACAACCATGAAGCTGAGATCAGAATGATGTATGTTAATATGGGCATAGAAGGTACCTGCAACCTTCAAGACCAAAAATATTAATTGGCTTGCAACTTCAACAGTTTGTACCTAGCAGCCTGGAGCTCAGTTGAGGGTAAAAATTGGCAAGAGTGTCTAGCATATGTTTATGAAGGGACCCAATTGTTCTCTTGTCAAATTGTCAAAGGAGCAAGTGTGAGGATGCTTAAGCACAATTTAGAGTTGCACAGGGTTGAAAGGTGATTAAAAGGAGTTTCTAGGTAATATTTAAATGACCGTAACTTTCTGCTCAAAACTCAAAATTGAGAAAGAAAACAATCATTGGAAAAACATGGGACAAAGGATTCTATGTAATCACCCAAAATTATGATATGAGAAAAAAAATTCATAGGAATTTAGAAATAATATTTCTGGTGACCATAAAGAGGCAAAATTGTGCATATGTTACCAGAATTGTATATTGGGGTTGTATTGCATTAACCAAAATTTAACCAAAATTTTGAGAATTGTTCTCTTGTATGGTAAATGTATTGCAAGAAGATATTAAAGTTGATGATAAAAGAGAGAAAAGTGTATTCAACAAAGTGGTATCTTCAGGTATGAGGAACAAGGCAAGGACAGTTCTTCCAAATGTGGAATGATTGCTTGAAGAAGCTACCAAATGAAGATTTCTATATAATCAATGAGTAATATAGAAGACTTCAAAATGACATACAAATGGGGATGTTGAGTAAGAAATGATATCATGAGTTGAGGTGTGACTTATGGTTGGATCACTCATCTCTATGAGAAAGCATGGGAATGTAGAAATAAGGAATTGTCAGATATGATCTAGCAACTCTTGTCTAAAATTACACAAGAAAGGAAGATGCCTTTATTATTAGACTGCCCAACAAAATCAAGGTACAGGTGCAAATGGAAAAGGGTGGCATTTACATTGGAGAAGGGTGGCATTGAATGGCCAAAAGGTGCTTCACAGTGAATCACTCAATGAAGTGAAGAGAGATATTTAATATTGAGAAAATCCGTGGGAGGAAAAAAATATTAGAAAGAAGGCATGAAAGAAGTATTTCAGAATGTTGAAATGCCAGTCAATGATAATGGTATTCCAAGGCCAGTTTGGTCAAGAAAAATGGGAAGTGGTTATATAGATTGCAGTGTTAATGTTCAGCTGGAATAATGCATGTAACAACACTATGAATATTGAGAATTTCGCCAAAAGATGTTGGGACATGATTCTTTTCATAAAAGTAGTTGCGAGATGGCAACACTAGTGGATCTAGTGACTGGAAATGCAGAATGGCCAAGTGAGGCTTGGCTAGTGGGATTAGAATAAGGCTAGTGGTGCACAATTGAGAAGGATAATAGTGCACAGGGAAGCAGGGTTCTACAGAAATTCCAAGACAACCATCTACAACAATAAAGTTAAATAATTTATTAATATGAAATAGATATGCATTAGAGTGTGTGATAGAGTTGATGCAAGATGCATAGAATAAATATATATTGCATGTGCATAAAATAGGCATGAAAGACTAAATGCTTGGTGCATACTGATGTGAATTTGTGCATATAATACATGCCTGAACATGTTGGCGGCATATATATATCAAGTAATGATGCTATGATATTTGAATAAAATTAATGATGGATTTTGTATCCATGAAACATGATTATAACATGACGATATTATTTCTTATGGTATCCATTCATAAGAATACAAATGAGGATGGAGAAAATGTTGATCAATAAAATTAGTGAAGGGAGCCGACGAGATTCTACAAATGTAAAAAGATCAGGTAGCATCAAGTAAATTGATAACAACCATGTAGGTATGCATTTGGGGTTGTTATAACGTATAAATGTTGAAGGGAATGAAGGTAAGAATTCCCTCATTCTAATATCAATATTGGAATTGATGAAAAGGTGGGAGGCCTTGAGTATGCAAATATTATTTATTGCTTGAATGCGTTTATGGGAAAYGTAATTGCATATTGTATTATGTTGATTATGAAATCATAACCGAGTTAAGTCAGGAGACATTACTTCTGTTGTAACAATGAATTTCATTTGAGATGGTCATGTGTGAGGMCATGATGAGTTTGGATATGGAAAGGCTATAGTGCTATCCAAGTGCATGATGGTTATTCCCTATGTAATTGAGGTTTGGACTGCAACCTTTTTTCCTACACTAAATAACACTAAGGGACAATGTTCCTATTATTGTGTATGGGTTGAAGAGGAAGGTATCCAAAGGATTAGACGGGTTGTGGGAAATATTTTGGATGGTATTTTGAGGCATGGACCATAGATTCCAATTCACATAATGGAAGACATGACAAGAACATATGGTATTCCAGAATCAATGCAATGATTCATTGTGTAGATATGGCTAGGATTATTGGCACATTGGTTTTATTTATTGATAAAATTTGATTGCATTATGAAAAGCTTGATGTACTGATAATGCATGTACAATGAATGATAGTGTTATTATAGATAATATGATGAATGGTAGAATTCAATTTAATGTGAATAATGGTTGGAAATAATTGAATTGTTGGGTAGCTACAACTTTGATACCATTTCATGAACTGCTAAAAATATGCATGAGTGCTAATAATCTTGTTTGGCTGCAAGAAAGTTGAGGAAATTGTAGGCAGAATGGTCTTGGATATGGAAATGATGTATGCCCATAAGAAATATTGATATCTATAGCTACAAGAATCGAACATAATGAGTAGAAATCTCATGCGTGGGAATTTTTATTTCCATGTATAACCAGATTTGAGAAATTGATAATTGAAAATTGTTACGATATACTAACAATTTTTCTGGCTGCATGGAATTGAGAAAATTGCAGGGGAAATGGTTTTGGATATGTCATGGATGTAATCCGGTAAGGAAGATTGATATCTATTTCTACAAGGGTCAAACAATTATGATAAAAAAGACTCATGTTTGGGAAATTTTGTTTTTCCTATATAAAACAGATTTGAAATTTCATAATTATATGATGATGTCTCATATTAATTGTATGCATGTAATGCATATGGGATGATTTCCATAGGTTATATATTTCTAGTGGAAGTCTAGCAACAAATTGGCATTTTTCTGTGTTAGAACACCTTAGCAAATGACGGATCTCGTGAGGACTTGTATAACAATGAAATGGATGCCTGAGCCTAGAGGGTGAGTTGAATTTTTGAAGAACCAGGTTGTCAGGCTTGGAGAGTGAACTCCTGTGTGAGTTGCACTATCAAAGAGCCAGGTTGTCAGGCCTGAAGAGTGAACTCTAGTGTGAGTTGCACTGTCGAAGAACCAGGTTGTCAGGCCTGAAGAGTGAACTCCTCTGTGAGTTGCATTGTCGAAGAACCATGTTTTCAGGCCTGAAGAGTGAACTTCTGTGTGAGTTGTACTGTTGAAGAAATATGATGTCGGACATGAAGAATGCACTCTTGTGTGAGTCACACTGCAAAAACAAGGTTGGTGTTGGTTATTTTACTGATATTCTTCCTAGCAATGAGTCCCTTGAGTTCCCAGTAGTGAGATTCCTAGTTACCTATGCTAGAGAGACCTTGATAAACGAATGGTGCAACCTGAGGGACTGAGGACAATGAAGGGGGAACATTACTTGGGTCAACCTTGATAAATGAATGGGACGCCACTCCTTGAGTTGGGAAAGTCAATGGGGAGAGAACTGGTGGAAATCAGGTTAAATGTAGGAGAATTCCAATGGCTTATGTATATGTTTTGAGCAAGGGTGCCTTTGTATTTGTGATTTTGGGGGTCGAATGTGCCCATGTATCTATGGTATTAGGGCCATAGTGCATGTTGTTCTAGAGTCTGTACTTAAGGCTTAGAAAGTACAGTGTCTAGGCATCCAAAAGTGAGTAAAGGATAAAAAAGGGGGGGAATCAACCTTTGGGGAAGGAAGCTAAGGCTGATTTCCAGGTTGTCGTTGTATCGCTTCCAATTGTTCCTGGATTCTTATATCTCGTTCAATCGCGGCCCATGAGCGTTCAAGTTCTACCCAGGTGGTGGATGTTTTAAGTATGGTATCGAAAAGGTTCAAAGCGATATGGGTTTGGTCCAACAAGACAGGTTCAATATTAGGTTGTCTTGCAACGGAGACAGTCATAGAGGAACAGGAAAATTATAGGAGAGTTCGAGGTTTTTTATGATGTAACAATTTGATCGTATAAAAGAGAACTTTGAATCCGATATTTGAAGATAAAGTGAAAACCGAAGGCCTTTTCCCGTAACTAAGTTATCTTTTAAATAAATGGTGTGTGAAATGTGAGAAAAACATTAAGTTGTCTATAATGCGAGGCTCCTATCAAGGGAGAATTTCATCTTGTAAATAGAAGAAGAAAAAGATTAGAAGAAATCTGACGAAGCATAAAATATGAAGATCTAAAGAGTTCACAGGTCTTGTACCTGCTAATAGTCGATACAGAGGAAAAGCTGTAAATGATATAGACGACTAAAAATTGATAACCATAGTAGAGGTTTTACTAAATTGCAGTAAAAACATTCATCAGATATATATATGCAAAATGAAATTGAATATGAAGTCACATAGGAAACAAACTCATAACACAGTCTTGACAGAATCAGGAGTCTTCAGATTGCTTTGTATAAAATTTCAAAAGGAGAGAGTCTCTATTACAATCGACCAAAAAGGTCCAGCTCTTTTTCTTTCTTCTAATTTCATATTTATACAAACTTCTACATGCTGGAATTTCAATCGTTCCAGGAGTCTTTTTGGTTACAAAAAAAAAGAGATTAAACATTTCAATTATTTGTCTCTGTCCTTCATTCGGGCAAATGGAACACCTTCCTTTCTTTTCTCTTTGAGTTCTAAAAATATAGCAGGTAGACACTTGTCATTATTTGATACCAGAAACCTACCCCTTCGCATGCTCGGTGCAAGTGACGCACCTCTCCACCAACTGGACTATTAACCTGGAAGGTTTTGTTTGATTATTTGCCTCAAAAGTGTAATAATCCTTCACTAATTGTGGCAAATTTCCTTCTACCTGTCGGTCTTCGGCGCTGATAGAACATAAATGTACACTTGGTTTTATTAGCCATTTATCTATTTGGACTATATCCGTCTGGGTTATCTGTGATATTTCAACCAACTCTCTTTCCTCATTCTCCTTGATATTGAGCATGTGCTTGGCTATATTAATCTAGCCCAGTGTCTCAGTGCTGTTCTCACTATCGAGATCCAAAAAACTCCCATCTATGAAGCCGAAAGTTTCTTCACAAGAGTTTCTTACCTCTTTAGCTCGTTGTCTGCCTTCTAATATGTTACGCTCCCATACCTTCAACAAGATGTTACCTCGGGTCTGCTCTGTGATAGAAAGCCTGGAACTACTGCCCCTTTTTTTTTTTTTCGTGGCTATAACAACCTCTTGGAAAGCAACCTGAGCTGCCCCAGCTTCTTTTTTTCTCTGAAGGAGATGTTTTCCAGTACTTGATCAATGAGTTGGCAGTGGTTTTGAATAGTTTCCACTTTAGCAAGTAAATATTTCTGAGTTGCTAACACTCTTTTTCGGATTTCTATGGCTTGGGATTGGAAAATCCTGATATCTATCATCTGGCTTTCGAAGAAATTTAATTTGGCCTGTAACTGCCCTATCAATTCTCCTTGTCGGCTTATTTGTGATTGGCTGGTCTGATCCATCTGCTGTGTCTGTTTGAGATCGGATTTGAGCTGCTCGATTTCCTTTTGATCAGTTTCCCTAGCTAGCTCTATACCTGTGTTCGCCTGATCTCTGGCGGCTGCTTCTACTATAGCCAGCTTATCCTCCAAAGTTTTGATCAAGCGGTTTTTCCGCTTCAACTGTTCTTTTAGGGACTCGACAAAATATTGGTTGGTTGTAGAAAAAGCCCCCAACATCCTTGCTATCTGAGTTGCAAATTCCTCTTTTTTCATGGCTCTCCCATCAACAAGGATTTTAAATTTCTTGGTTGTCGTGCCTGCTTCTTGA
Source organism: Picea engelmannii (assembly GCA_009831015.1). NCBI lineage: Eukaryota > Viridiplantae > Streptophyta > Pinopsida > Pinales > Pinaceae > Picea > Picea engelmannii. The sequence continues at coordinate 601,594 of ML787316.1, forward strand.
GAAAGTTCTTGTTTCACAATGGCCTTTCTCTTCTTATCGAAGAAAAAATCGTTCGGAGGCAACTCTTCCACAGTTATGGGCATTAGTTCTTCGCCAAAAATCCATCCTACATCTAGGATCCCCTTAGTGGACTGTAGGGGAGTAACAGAAACGATGGGGCTGCCAATCTGCTTGGATGATTTCCCTGGGGTAACAACCGAAGGCTGGCTTGCTTGGAGGATTGGGGATCTCGGCTTCCTGTTTCAGGCCCCCAGTTTGCTTCTTCTTTTCCTGTTGTTCCTCTTGGTCAGGTCCTGAATCTTTGGAGCCCTTGGCTTCCGTTTGTTGTACATCTGTAGTCGACAGGTTCTTATCCTGGAAGACCGGGGGAAGATAGCTCCTCCAGTGTTCTTGAAATTTGAAGAAATCAACCATTTCCTCGGGCGATAAGGTTTGAACCCGACTTAGTTCCTCGGTATAGGATCTCACCCCTTGAAAGATGTCGTCATGAGGCGAATGCTCATGTTCATACCTTTTAAGACCACAACTCGCCATGTGATTGCCCACGATCCTGTGTGGGTCGTGCTTCTTGAACTCAATGTGGATCAATTTAATATCCTCCAAAGCCACTACCTTGGATTTTGCGTGTCCGAAATATAATAAAGAATATGTATTCAAATGAATGGGTAAGAGAGGCCATACCTTCTTCGAAAATCCTTTAAGCTCTTTGCTTATGCCACCAATCACAGTTTGCCTAGCGATTTAGCGGAAAGCCAGCCTGTCTGGTATGAATAATGGTAGAGAATAGGGGGGAACAGAGGTGCCAAAAACCTTGATGTATGAAAATTTCACCTCTATGTACCAGTCGTCCATGTTTCTCAAGTTGGTGGTGATGCTATCTGAAATCCTGAGCGGTGGGTTACCGAAGATGGAGATATGCATTGCTCGCATTCTTTCCGCTTTAAACCTTCCAAAAACTTGGCATTGTGTGAGAAGTTTGGTGTGGGTGAAAATTGGTACATCGCCTGCAAATGTTATGGTCTGAAGGTCCCAATGGTCACCTTCTGCTCACTGATAATAGTTCTGGTCTGGATGTCGACATGATCTAATGCCCATCAGATCATATCGTAGTAGGGAAGGAGTCGTGGCCTAGCCGTTATCTTATGCATCTCTGCTTGAATGACGATTTTTTATTTGGTGGCCAAATCATCCTTCTCATTATTGTTGGAAACATCTGAACAGTTCACCATTTTGGACTGAAGAACCTTGGAGACGTATGACCAGGTTCTGACAGAATCAATACTTTGGGGTGAAGTATCAGAAACATTATCTGAGCCTTGCCTTGGATTCTCAACAATCGCCTTGGATGATTTTCATGGAGCCATGATAGAGGATTCTGACTTAGCTCTCCTGCAGTAAAAATGTGTATACATACCGAAATTAGCCTGGTGAGAAAAGTTTCTTTGCACAAGATAGAAATGAGATTTGAAACAATGAGAGAGAGAACTCTATATCTCGACCATTTAAAACCCCGGTGTCCTTATGAACAGAACGGTCAAATCGTTTTTAGAGAAAGATTTAGCAATAAAAAAATATCTTTACCTATCACTTCACCTCATTTCAAATAAATGCCATAAATTTTTTACGGGTCGTGACACAAGTTAGCACAAAAAACATTTAAATTTAACCCGTAGACGGTGCGTGTTACTATTTGTATTAATGCACTGATTACTATGGCTTAGTTTCTTTAATTAGGTTTTCTTTAAACTTTAATCACCCTTTTCGGCGTTCGCCGTATCGAGAGATTTCATTCCTATCCTTCGAGCTCCTAAAACCCGAGATCGCGATGACGCGATCTAGTTAAGAAAAAACGTGATCCAGATTAAGTGTTTAATCAATTAGTGTTTATTTAATATCGTTATTTCGCGACTCAGGGCTACGAAGGTATAGTTTCTTGGAAGAGTGAATGCCGAGTCACGAAACCCCAACATTGTTTAACTTTGGTTTAAAACGACTTACCCCTGACACTAACCCGGGTGACTTGTAAAACTATCTCACAACTTCGCCTATCGGAGTTATGATGGTAAGACTTTTGGGGAGAGTGATCGTCGAGACGCGAAATCCCGACAAAAATTAACTAAGGTTTAAGGAACTTTACTCTCGGCGCTAACCTGTGTAAGCTTTCAAGGTTGTTTCGCGACTTCTCGCATCGGGGCTTGGAAATCGTGTGACTTGTAACTCCTGAAACACAATATCCCAAAGTATATAATAGTGAAAAATCTCGTTTAACAGTTAAATGGAAATAGCTTAGCAGTACAACGACCATCACCACTTTTCAAATCAAGACTAATGAGATTTTCAGTGAGTAAAGGTCACGAAGTAAAAGACAACTTAATGGCCAACCTTTGATTTTAAGAATTACATTTAAACCAGTTGAGAAAGGCAGCTCCAACAATGCCTATGTAATTTTTTTAGGCTTCAATGCCTATGTGATTTTGGGCCACATAGACCACGTGCCTGTATTGGGTAAATGGAGTCATTGGTTTTACTTCTGCGAAACTTGCTTAAGGAAAGGGGATACAGAGGGGAGAAGAGATTTCGTCTTTTATTTCTGAAAATATTTTCAACACTCAAATGCATTTCAAACTCAGCTGCAGTCCCTTTCATGACTTTCTCTTTCTCGTTACTAAATTCAGGTCTGCCTTAAGACCATCAAAACAGTCCTAGGAAATCCAACAGATCTTGTGGCTTTTGGCTTGCATCAAACGAAGTTTATTACATGTTTTTAATCGGGGAGCCCTGTCTGAACTTAGGATGTAGATCCGGTTTAGAGAAATTTGATTACCAGAGTAGAGTGAGATTCATGTATAACAACCTTACAGATATCTTAGATATTGCTTCACTGCCAGCGATCCTGTTCAGTACCCCGGTGAAGTTATCTGGCCCTTTTTGCTGAATTTCCTTTCACCACTTCGAAATATATTTATGCATTTAAATGCTGAGACGAGGGCAATCATTTATGAATTTCCTTTCATTGTCTCTTTGGACTAGATGGGGGCAATCAAATATGAATTTCCTTTCACCATCTGTCTTATAATTTACTTTTTAGAACACGAAGTGGGGGCAATCAGTTTGTATGAGGGATGATATCTATGTAATATTTGCATTGGAGGTCTGTCAACTTGCTTTGATTACTCGGTACCAACCTTCATTTCACTTTCAAACACCTTAGCCCACAGGGAAAACGGGAAAGATTACTTCCAGGGGCCTTCTTTCGAGCAAGCCTCAATCCTTTGAAACTGTTAAAAAACCTAGAAGAGTTAGGATCAACCTACGCATAACCTTGTTTAGTAAGTGACTGAGGAGTTGTGAAGACTGGCTTACTTTCCAAAATATGCTTTACAACTTCCAAATCTAAAACATAATCTCTTCTCCCTATGTATGGAGCCCAGAAAGGTGCTTGGTTTTTTAAGAAGGTAAGCCTGCGGATAGAAAAAGGTGTCAGAGGGAGATCTGGGATTCGAAACACAGGGATCATGGATTAAAACCGACTTTGGGACCCTTTTCTGGAGATGCTTTACTTTCTCTGCTTATTTTAATTACCTCCTATCTTTGTCTAGGTGAAACTATTAGGGCCTGGAGTAAGGAGTCGTTCTTTTAATCACTAGTCAAGTGAAAACATTATATTTATGAGATCATTACGGTGCTTCAGAGACCTTTGTCTAAAAATAAAATTCTTAGGAATTCGTACCTTTGCCTTACCATTTCGTTTTCTTTTAAAATAACGGAAAAAAATTTCTATCACCTGTTTTCGGCGAATTTAGTCTCCAATATATGACTTTCTGTTTGCTCCTTTCGCTCATGTGGGATGCAAGCCAGAATCCTATAAACACAAAGAGTGTTTTTATTTTTATTTTTAAAAGAGCTAAATGCATTGAAAGTTTCATATCTCTACTTCTACAAAAATCATTGACCTAATTAATTAGTGGTGAAAATAAACTTACCAAAAAAAAATTATGAAATAGAAAGAAAACACAAACCGGTATATACAACAGAATTTTTTTTGGGAACCAATTATTGCATATAGTGTTTTAAATAACGCCCGTTGACAGGGGCATTGAAGATTTTACCGTCCAGATTTTCTAATAGAAACAAATTTTTTCCTTAAGGAGCTGCAACTTTGAACGGTCCGTACCAGATATGATCGAATTTACCGTGTTTTGTCGAGTCTTCCTTCATAGCATCCCATTTCAAAACCAAATTGTTGGGGAGAAACTCTCTGTCTTTTGCCTTACGGTCAAATAACGTTTTCATGTCGTCTTGGTATTTCTGCAACCTTTCGTCCACTTCGACCATGTGCTGTTGTACTTCAATCAACTGGTTTATCCTTCTTGTGACATGATTTGGTTCTTCTTTCTCATCTTGCCAAAGTTTCATTACATGAAGCTCTATATTTATGGGTAATACTACGTCGGCCCCGTACACCATTTGGAAAGGAGAAGTGCCGATAGATTTTTTCGTGCCTATCCGATTCGCCCATAAAACGTATTTCAAATGCACATGCCAAGATTTTTTGTTCTCGTTCAACACTTTCTTAATTATATTGATCAGACTCTTGTTTGAAGACTCAACTTGTCCATTTCCTTGGGGGTAATATGCCGTGGAATGGCCGAGCACGATATTGTATTTTTGGCAAAAACTGATCATAGCCATATTTTTAAAAGCCTGGGCGTTATCTGTGACTATCTTTCGGGGGTAGCCGAATCTAGACAAAATGTTCTCTTCTAGGAAATCTATTACCACCGAATCAGTTTCCCTTCTAGTTGGAATAGCCTCCACCCATTTAGTGAAGTAATTTGTAGCAGTCAGTATCCATTTGTGTTGAGTGCTAGAATGGGGGTTAATTTCGCCTATAAAATCTAGTCCCCATTGCTGAAAAGGGGCTTCAGTCTTGACTGAAACCAATGGTAGCGTTGGGAGCTTATGCTTGCCTGCGAACAATTGGCAAGGGTTGCAGGTTCTGACTTTGGCATTGATGTCTGAGAAACGTTTTGGCCAATAATACCCTGCCCTCAGGATCTTATAAGTTGTCTCCCTCCAAGCATGATGTCCCCCACAAACTCCTTCGTGAAATTCGCTTATGACCTTCTTTGTTTTTGATTCAACCAAACAAACCAACAGGAAGCCAAGTGGGTCCTTCCAATACAATTTACTTTCAGATATACAGTACTTGACCACATGCAGTTTTAGCATCCTGGCTTTGGATGGGGA
>ML787316.1:612713-655931 GCA_009831015.1 Picea engelmannii
TTTCCTTCTACTTGTCGGTCTTCGGCACTGATAGAACATAAATGTACACTTGGTTTTATTAGCCATTTATCTATTTGGACTATATCCGTCTGGGTTATCTATGATATTTCAGCCAACTCTCTTTCCTCATTCTCCTTGATATTGAGGAGGTGCTTGGCTATATTAATATGGCCCAATGTCTCAGTGTTGTTCTCACTATCGAGATCCAACAAACTCCCATCTATGAAGTCAAAAGTTTCTTCATCACAAGAGTTTCTTACCTCTTTATTGTTGTCTACCTTCTAATATGTTACTCTCCCATACCTTCAACAAGATGTTACCTTGGTTCTGCTCTGTGATAGAAAGCCTGGAACTACTGCTCGTTTCTTTTTTTGTCATGGCTATAACAACCTCTTGGAAAGCGACCCAAGCTGCCCCAGCTTCTTTTTCTCTGAAGGAGATGTTTTCCAGTACTTGATCAATGAGTTGGCAGTGGTTTTGAATAGTTTCCACTTTAGCAAGTAAATCTTGCTGAGCTACTGACACTCTTTTTCGGATTTCTATGGCTTGGGATTGGAAAATCCCGATATCTATCATTTGGATTTCAGCGAAATTTAATTTGGCCTGTCACTGCCCTATCAATTCTCCTTGCTGTCTTATCTGTGATTGGCTGGTCTGAGTCATCTGCTGTGTCTGTTCGAGATCGGATTTGATCTGCTTGATTTCCTTTTGATCAGTTTCCCTAGCTAGCTCTATACCTGTGTTCGCCTGATCTCTAGCGGCTGCTTCTGTTGTAGCCATCTTATCCTCCAAAGTTTTGATCAAGTGGTTTTTCCGCTTCAACTGTTCTTTTAGGGACTCGATAGAATATTAGTTGGCTGTAGAAAAATCCCCCAACGTCCTTGCTATCTAAGTTGCAATTTTTTCATGGCGCTCCCATCAGCAAGGATTTTAAATTTCTTGGCTACCGTGCCTGCTTCTTGATAAAGTTCTTGTTTCACAACGGCCTTTCTCTTCTTATCGAAGAAAAATTCGTTCGGAGGCAACTCTTCCATAGTTATGGGTGTTAGTTCTTCACCAAAAATCCATCCTGCGTCTGGGATCCCCTTAGTGGACTATAGGGGAGTAACAAAAAAAATGGGGCTGTCGATCTGCTTGGATGATTACCCCAGGGTAACAACCGAGGCTGGCTTGCTTGGAGGATTGGGGATCTCAGCTTCCTGTTTCGGGCCCCCGGTTTGCTTCTTCTTTTCCTGTTGTTCCTCTTGGTCAGGTCCTGAATCTTTGGAGCCCTTGGCTTCTGTTTGCTATACATCTGCAGTCGGTGGGTTCTTACCCTGTAAGACTGGGGGAAGGTAGCTCCTTCGGTGTTCCTGAAATTTGAAGAAATCAACCATCTCCTCGGGCGACAAGGTTTGGACCCGACTTAGGACCTCAGTATATGATCTCGCCCCTCGGAAGATGTCGTAATGAGGCAAATGATCATGTTCATACCTTTTAAGGCCACAACTCGCCATGTGATTGCCCATGACCCTATGTGGGTCATGCTTCTTGAACTCAATGTGGATCAATTTAATATCCTCCAGAGCCGCTGCCTCGGCTTTTGTGTGTCCGAAATCTAATAAAGAATATGTATTCAAATGAATGGGGAAGGGTGGCCATAGCTTCTTCGAAAATCCTTTAAGCTCTTTGCTTATGCCACCAATCAAAGATTGCCTAGCGATTTCGCGGCAAGCCAGCCTGTTCGGTATGAATAATGGTAGAGCATAGGGGGGAACAGAGGTGACGAAAACCCTGATGTATGAAAATTCTGCCTCTACGTACCAGTCAGCCACGTTGCTCAAGTTGGTGGCGATGCTATCTGAAATCCTGAGCGGTGGGTTGCCAAAGATGGAGATATGCATTGGTACCATTACCCAATTGAAAATTTCGTATATAAAATCTGTGGCTTTATCTTCCCAAAGTTTTGAGTGGTAGACATGGATAGGATCAGCCTCATATGGAGTCCAACTCCAGCTCATTAGGGGGAAATACGTCATGAAACAAACAACATCCATGATGTAGGCGGACATAAAAAATGAAGCAGCCTTTCGATTCGCCCTCTGCATCTGATATTCAGTAATTCGGCTGGTTAAACTATCTGACAACAATTTGGCCCAGTCGAAGGAACAACCTTCAACGACTGTATGAATGAGAGGCACCCATGGGAGAAAAAAATGTGTGGTGTCCTCCTTCCCATACAACCTATAGGTCATCATTGCTATATATTTGAATTGTGGTTCCAAGGAAGATATTGAATAAACTCTGTTACCATCCGCCCTGAACTTTGCGGGGTGCGAGACCCAATCCTTGATCAGATCAGACACGTTTCTACTGTATTGCTCGCATTCTTTCCGCTTAAAACCTTCCAAAAACTTGGCATTGTGTGAGAAGTTTGGTTTGGGTGACAATTGGTACATCGCCTACAAATGTTTTGGTTTGAAGGTCCCAATGGTCACCTTATGCTCACTAATAATAGTTCTGGTCTGGATGTCCACATGATATAATGCCCATCGGATCATATCGTAGTAAGGAAGGAGTCGTGGTGTAGCCACTATCTTATGCATCTCTGCTTGAACGACGATTTTGTATTTGGTGGCCAAATCGTCCTTCTCATTATCGCTGGAATCATCTGAACAGTTCATCGTTTTGGACTGAAGAACCTCAGAGACATATGACCAGGTTCTGACAGAATCAATACTTCAGGGTGAAGTATCAGAAACATTATCTGAGCCTTACCCTACATTCTCAGCAATCGCCTTGGATGCTTTTCATGGAGCCATGATAGAGGATTCTGACTTAGCTCTCCTGCAGTAAAAATGTGTATACATACATAAATTAGCCTAGTGAGAAAAGATTCTTTGCGCAAGATAGAAATGAGATTTGAAACAATGAGAGAGAGAAATCTATATCTCGACCATTTAAAACCCGAGTGTCCTTATGAACAGAACGGTCAAATCGTTTTTAGAGAAAGATTTAACAATAAAAACAATATCTTTACCTATCACTTCACCTCATTTCAAATAAATGCCATAAAGTTTTTACGGGTCATGTCACAAGTTAGCACAAAAAAAATTCAAATTTAACCCGTAGATGGTGTGTGTTACTATTTGTATTAATGCACTGATTAATCTGGTTTAGCTTCTTTAATTAGGTTTTCTTTAAACTTGAATCATCCTTTTCGGCGTTCGCCATATTGGGAGATTTCATTCCTATCCTTTGAGCTCCTAAAACCCGAGATCGCGATGACGCGATCTAGTTAAGCAAAAACGTGATCTAGATTAAGTGTTTAATTAATCAATGTTTAATTAATATCGTGATTTCGCGACTCGGGGCTACGAAGGTATAGTTTCTTGGAAGAGTGAATGTCGAGTCGCGAAACTCCGACATTGTTTAACTATGGTTTAAAATGACTTACCCCTGAAACTAACTTGGGTGACTTGTAAAACTATCTCGCAACTTTGCCTATCGGAGTTATGACGGTAAGACTTTTGGGGAGAGCGATCGCCGAGACGTGAAATCCCGACAACACTTAACTAAGGTTTAAGGAACTTTACTCTCAGCGCTAACCTGGGTAAGCTTTCAAGGTTGTTTCGCGACTTCACACATCGGGGCTTGGAAACTGTGTGACTTGTAACTCCCGAAACATGATATCTCGAGGTATATAAAAGTGAAAAATCTCCTTTAACAATTAAATGGAAATAGCTTAGGAGTACAACGACCATCGCCACTTCGTAAATCAGGACTACTGAGATTTTTAGTGAGTAAAGGTCACGAAGTAAAAGACAACTTAATGGCCAACCTTTGATTTTAAGAATTACATTTAAACCAGTTGAGAAAGGCAGCTCCAACAATGCCTATGTAATTTTTTTAGGCTTCAATGCCTATGTGATTTTGGGCCAGAGAGATTATATGTTGATTATTGGTCGGAGAGTCGGAATTGTAAAATCAAATTACACTTGTAGGATGTTGTGCATTGAGGACAGTCCCAAAATAAGGGGGAGGGGATGTAACATCTCCAGTTATAATCCCTGAGAATTATAATGTAATTGTGTAAATGTGAATTAGGATGGTGAGTCAAGGTGTTGGGGCGAAGAACCCGTATTGATTTAATGTGTCTAGGGGACGAATTACATGTTATGAACATTTATTAATTAGTAAAAGTAATAATTTCTAGTTGCGATATGAAAGGGGTGAGGAACGATGGAGATATATAATTCCACAAGAGAGAGGGGTCCAAGGGGGAATTAGTCACGGGTATTAATCCAACCTACATTCCTAAAATTAGTATCTTTGTGTATAACCTTCTATTTGTTGATTGAGTGTATGAGATACCAATCGTTAAACTCATGTAAGAGGGTTGGTCTGAGTGGTGACATCCCATAGTTATTGGAGAGAATGAGCTGAGGTACAATCATCCTTGAGAAGAGTGTGAGTCAAACAAGCAGGGAAGAAGAGGGAATTCATATGCAAAATAGGGATAGTTTTTACAGGCAGATTTTGAGCAGCAAAGTAGGAGAAGAGGGATGGGAAGAGGACCATCCATGGTATACTTGAAGGCAACCATTGTTTGGATTTGTTTTTATGTCGAGACAGAGGCCTGTGTGCTTGTAAATTGGACTGTAATCCTGTGGTGCGATTTCCTATTGAGGAAATATCTCAGAGCCTTGTGAAGGTTTTTGTGAGAAAACATGAAACAACTGAGAGTTCCTAGAGTTCCCAGCTAAGTGATTCCTGGCCAACCGAATGAACTAGTGGCCTTGATAAACGAATGGTATAGCCCAAGGGATTGTGAGTAGTGAAGGGGGTACATTCATTGGGTAGTGCTACTTGTGGGGAAAGCAAGAGTTGGAGGTTTATAACTGCTGTGAGACTAGAACATGGGTTTGGGGCTACTCTGTGTGGAGAGAGGATAGCTAGTGGGATGGATATCCTTGTGGACTCATAGCCTCAGTTCGGGGGTGGCCTGTTGACGAGAGAAAAATGATTAGTAGTGCCTATGGTTGGGAGGTTCATCCTTCGTTTGCAGCCAATTGGCCATTCGTTAACATATACGTTTTTCTATTATGTTCTTATGTTAAATTGCGATGTGTAAATAATTTATATGAATGCTATGTGTTTGTTGTTGCTTGAACAATTGTATTCATGTTTAATATATGTGTTTAGATGCACTTAGAATTGTATGTAGTATCAGTCAATTGGTCAAATATATATGTGTGATCTACAACTAATAAACTACATGAATTTAATTAACAGTAAATCTTAATAATTTATTGAGTTTCCGCACATAATGTTGCTCAGCTGAACATTGGATATGCTACAACTTTTCGTTCAACCTTCCAAAAACTTTAATACTTTACCATTAAACCTTAATAATTAATGCTTCATTCTCGAAGTTAAACCTTAATAATTAATATTTCATTAGTGATGTTGACACTCATACTTTTTCTGAACCTCTAACATTGCATGCTCTACCTTATCTTAGTCCCTCCTATGCTTAGCACATAGCCCTATGCCAATATCTCTACTTTATCTTTACTATTACAAAATAAATTACAAAATTATATGTATTAACTTAAAACAAAATGTAATGTATTAATAAAAGTTTAAAATATTATTTAAAATCATTGAAATATGTAGAGTATTAATAAAATTTTAAACTATTACTTAAAATTAGTGAAATATGTAAAGTATTAATAAAAGTTTAAACTATTACTTAAAATCATTGAAATATTAAAATATTAATAAAAGTTTATATTATTACTTAAAATAATTGAAATAAAATATGTTTTTTTGATACATAGTATTTTTTTTTGTTATTTTTTTTTTATGTTTTTTCTTAAAAAAATATTTAAAAAAATAAGCATTGCGAAGATAAGATCAAATTCTCATGAGTTTCATAGTGAAAATGGACATTGGTTAATTCCTAAAATGCCTGAAAGAGCGTGTCACCTTTTTGACACTAAGAAGGTTGAAGATGAAAAACATTTTCTCTTAGATTGTCCACCATATACCCATATTAGATCTCAATTTCAAAATATTTGTCACACTACCAACCTTTGTGACCTTTTAACTCAACAAAACTATGGTGATGTTGGAAAGATTCTCTTAATACTTTTCAAGCAAGAAACACAATTCTAAATAATTGCAAGCAATCCCTTACCCTCTTAAGGCCCGATAGACCAATTCGATCTCAGTGGACGTTAACCATCATCATCATTATGTCATTGGACTAAACTTCCATGCTTTCCCCCAAAACATATTTGCCAATTTCCATTTTTTTCTAAAAATGATTCGCCCAAATTCTAGAGAATAAAATTATTTTATCTTTAAAATTGTCAAAATTTTATAAAAAAACTATATAAAATCCTTAGAAATTTGAATATTTTTTCAAAAACATCACCAAACATTTTATAGTTTGCATATTAAGGACTAGTAATATTCTTCAAGATTTCTACAATTTAAGATAAATTTCCATCCTTAATTATCCGTGGTACTAAACTAGTACATGTATTTTGTGTACATGTACTAAATTGTGAAATACATTAATTAATAATTTTATTAAAATAATTGAATTATTAAAATGATAAATAATGTTTAATTTTACTTTCACATCTATATAATTTTTTTTTCTTTATTTTTTTCTAGATAATAAGTTAAATTGTAATTAAGGCAGTATTTAATTTTATGTTTGGGATTAAGGTTAAATCCTACTAAAAAGTACATGACTTGCTGGAGATAACTTCAACAATGACAATAATTGCCTTTTTTTTGTAAATATTATTTACATTATAACCACTTTTAAATCACAAAGTAAGACTTAAAACTATCTAATTAATTAAAAAATGGTTTTCCTTAAATATAAGAAAATAAATTAATAACCTAAAAACATCTATTCATAAATTTAATTTATTCAAATATTTAATAATGCTCTCTATACTCAATTGCAAACAAAACAAAAAAATCACTTCTACTATCGAATTATTTATTCCCATCTTTAAAAATTAAAATAAAGGGAATGCAAAGATAAAATCTATGTATATAAAGGGAATGCGAAGATTATGGAAAATAAAATCTATATATATTATTTATGTTATAATCATTTTTAAATCATAGAGTAAGACCTAAAACTATTTAATTGATTAAAAAATAGTTATCCTTAAATATAAGAAAATAGATTAATAACTTAAAAATATCATTTCATAAATTTAATTTATTCGAATATTTAATAATGCTCTCTATACTCAATTGCAAAACAAAACAAAAAAAACACTTCTACCATCGAATTATTTATTCCCATCCTTAAAAATTAAAATAAAGGGAATGCGAAGATCATGGAAAATAAAATATCTATATAGATATGACCCTTCTCAACTACCTTGAAGTTTGTTCAGTTTGTTCTTGTGGAAAATATTGTTTATTCCTCAACTACCTTGAAGTTTGGTCTTGGTGGAAAGAATTGTTTATTGAGGACAACTTTACAACATGGAGCAACTTGCGCAAAAAGACCCAACAAATCTTTGTAACAAATGCAACGACTTGACAATATTGTTTTCAAAATAAACCCATATCTAGACTCAATATTTGACAAGATTGTCTAAATATGTTTTGACTTTGATAAAAAAAAATGAAAAAATCAACATCCTATCCAAGATCAACATAAAGTCTGCACAAGATCAAAAGGAAGATCAAGTCAGATAATTGAAATATAGAAATCTGTTTATGATACTAAAATATAAAATGATAAAACTATTCACCATGCAAAAAGTTGTGCATGTGGATTTGTACATCAATTTAATTATTAACAAGTTTATGACAGAGGCTTTTATAATATTTTATATAAATTGTCTTGTTTGTGAGTATTTTTTTTAAATGTAAAATGTATTTTTTTTGAAATTATATTTGGCAGATTTTCTTATTTTGAGGAGAATATTCATAGTAAATTATATTATTTAGGATTTAAAGTTAGGTTAATATCTCAACAATAATTGGTTTATTAAGAAGGAAACAACATTTTCTCACAACTACTCGAGCTATATTTAATTGATAGTTTGCGAGTACTTGTAAATGGTTTTGCTTAATTTGTGAGGAGTTTGTATAAGTTATATTTATACTGCTTTAAAATTCTTTTTATTATTGGTTGTGAGGATTTGTCCATGATATCATATAAGTTTCAACATACCATGATTCTTATGTCAATAGGGGTAGCCACAAGGGAGTGGTGTCTTGTACTAACATAATGGTTGATTGGTTGTGGTGTTATCTTACATTGATTGCAAGATCTTATCCATGGAATCATATATAAGTTTCAACAAACCATGATCCTTATGTCAATGGGGGTCACCACACAAGAGTGATGTCTACTACTAACAATATAATCGCTGATTGGTTGTTGGCCAAGTATGTTTTGTTTCTTAGCCTTCTCCTCCTCCTCTATTGGATGTGTTATGTGGGTGTGAACGTGTGAAACAACAGTCAAATATGATTATCTTATGGCATCTTGGAATTGCTTCTATGACTATAAAATCTCCTATCCTCTTGTGTGTTCTCCCACATTGGTTGTGAGGGTTGGTCCACGACGACATATAAGTCCCAACATACCATATTTCTTTTCCCAATGGGGGCAACAATAAGGGAATTGTTTCTCCTACTAACATAATGGTTGATTGATTGTGGGGTGAATATGACTTTTTTCTTGACCTTCCCTTCCTCCTCTATGGGATGTGTTGAATAGGTGTGTGTGTGTGAAACAACAATCGAATATGCCTATTTGGTGATGTCTTGGAATTGCGTTGACTATAAAATATCCTCTTCTCTTGCTTGTTATCCCACATTGGTTATGAGGGCTTGTCCATGATGTCATATAATCCCAACATACCATTATCCTTATGCTAGTGGGATTAGCCATAAGGGAGTGGTGTCTCCTACTAACTTAATGATTGATTAGTTGTGAGGTGAGTATACTTGCTTGCTTGGGATTTTACTTCTCCTCTATAGGACGTGTTGTGTGGGTGCGTGTGTATGATCAAATCATATATCTGTATCTTGTGATTCCTTGGAATTGCTACTATGACTATAAAATATCCTCTTTCGCTAACAAATATGTCATCTAAGGTATTTGAACATGGGTCTACACCATGACAACCCAAGGTGTTTACTATTTTCCCTCACCTATATTAACATAACTTTGTATTGGCATTGAGGAGAACATAGAGGTGAGATTTGGTTCGTACATGTTTGCATGAGTAATGTTAGGAATAACTCACACATTCAACTACTACCTTAGGGTGTATCTATGGTTGCTGTAAAGTGATGAGTAAATCTATAATTTTAAAGGCTTTATTTTAGAAGCAACACGTGGTTGGATTTTAACCCAATTACATGTATATGTGGGTAGTGTTATATGTAATATACCCAAATTAGGCCATAGGTTAATTGTAACAGTTGACTCCTTATGAAGAGTTACTACTTTAAATATTACATGTACAAATAAGCTAGCTTGTTCACTTGGAATTAATAAATCAAATATATTTTATAATATATGTGGTTTCCTCCACTATACTTGTTTAACACATTTTACTACTACCTTCGAGTCTCCCATAGCTAATTTATAGTGCCAAAAAAACCTCATAAAAACCGAACCTTAATCAATAATGAAAAATTCATTGTTTGCCTTTATTCATATTCACTATAAAATTACAAAATTTCAAGGGTTACACTGTCCAAAGAAGAGCCTGCCACCCAAAGTACAAAAAAATATAGATGCCTTTGATTTTCTATCTATGAGAAAGCTCATTGTTCTATCTAGAATCCTATTTAATCATTATATGATATATTGTAAACAAAAACTGAGATGGGTTTTGCTTATTTGAGGCATTTTCCCAAAGAGGCTATAACCTAAGCAATTTGTTGAAATAGAGAGAGGTAAGTACACCATAAAATATAGGTTTAGGGGTTAGTCTTTTGGTGGTGGAGTCCACAATAATAAGAGTTCCTAGGGTGCCTCCTACCTCCCTAATTTGGCATGCTTCCTCTAGATCCATTGCATTAGCTTCCCTGTCCTAGTTTACTTTCCCTAGTTCCTCTACATCAATCTCCTCTTTTCCTAACTCGATCATTCCCTAGATAACATTGCTTATAGTGTTATACTTGGAGTCTAATTTTTCTATCATTTGAATAATTACATCCTCTTAACAACCTCTTCTTGGCCTAGTCTTAATTCCACAAGCAACTAATTCCTTTATGTGTCAATAAAGGTCTATAGTCTT
Source organism: Picea engelmannii (assembly GCA_009831015.1). Lineage (NCBI taxonomy): Eukaryota > Viridiplantae > Streptophyta > Pinopsida > Pinales > Pinaceae > Picea > Picea engelmannii. The sequence continues at coordinate 623,000 of ML787316.1, forward strand.
GTTATACTTCTATTCCCTACTCTTTGAGAAACCAATGTTGAGAATGAGTTGCCAAATACCTACATCAACCTTAATTTTTGAGTTTTCCTAACCCTATATTCCATTTTCTCTACCTATGATCTAGGTGGATATTGGTGGCCACCCACCTATTCCAACTGGCTCCTCTTGTCAGTTTTTAGTTCAACACGTTTTTTTGTACTTCTTTTTAATTGTGGGTTCTACACTTTCGGGGCTGTCTAAAGCCCTACACATATTCCAGGTAGAGACTGGTGGCCGCCCACCTAATCCAACTAGATTATTTTGGAAGTTTTCATGTCAACACATCTTTCTGTACTTCCAGGGCCGTTTTGGGGCCCTAAACAATGTTTTTTTTGGTGTGCCACAATCAAACTATAGATAAAGTCAAAGTTTGACGACATAATGTGTAGTTCTCGAAAAGACCTTTCCAATGGGCTATCACTCACCTAAACCGAAGATAGTATGCAAAAGTTACGACTTCGGGAAGTTAATGTACTAACTTAACCAAACGGGGCCCACATGACTTTTGGAGTTTCATCTCCTAGGGTTAGGTTTTTGGATGTCTAGGGTTTTGGCATTCATGTTTATGATAAAAAGTCCTTCAAAGCCTCATTGTAATCATCTTCTTACGAATGAGCGTAGCCGTCACATCTCTTCTCAGAGATAAAGATGCCACCATTTTAGCGAGTCTTGCACTCTGTATTTTTACAGTCTCTTTTCAATTCTTTCATTAATAGAAATCAAGTATTTTTTGTATTTCTCTGTTTCTGGCAATTTTCATAAGTATTTCATTGTAATATCCCTGCTTTCATTTCATTCCGAAAATAATCCGGATCAACCTCTTTTCTAATAGCTTTAGAGTCCCTAGATTGGAAAGTAGTAACAATAGCCACAATGTCCCCCATTGTCCTCTTCTTGTGAAGTATAGATCACCCTTCTTCCTATGGTATCTCACTAGGTGGTTTGCCTATCCTCTTTCCCCCATGAACCAACCCAAAGGCACTGTAATCCATGCCAATTGATAGGGCTCTAACCATAGGAGAGGAGAAAAATTCTATCCACCAATACTTCAAGCAAAACCCAACCTTCGTAACCATCCAACAATCTGCATGACTACTTTAGCACATTTCCTCCTCTTCATATCTCTCCTTGAAATCCATCATGGTAAATGGTTGTGTTCATGGGAGAGTTCCAGTGATGATGGTTGTAGTACAAACCGTTCAAGTCGACTACTCAGATGAACCTCTATATTATATGAACTAGCTATGATTACACCCTCTTGGCATTAGTCCATCACACTGTGCTTCATGCGAGATTACCTCTCTAGGTGGCAACAACCATTGTTTGTTTCATTGACACCTCATTCAAGAATCCTCATTTGTCACTATTAAAATGTACATCTAAGATGTCATGACATGTTGTAAACTAGAAAAAACATAAAAGGCTCACTTCTTGATAACTCTTTCAACTAAAGATAAGCAAAGATGATCATGGCACAAGGGAAGTGAATCATTCTGATTATAGGAGCAAGGAGACTCTTTTTTGCGTGAGAGAGTGAATATATTACAATATCAAACTCACTTAAACATATAAAATAAAATAACTATTTTTAAAAGTTTATATGTTAGGGGTGAGGTTTTCCCTTGCAAATGATATAAAGAAAAACCATTTGTATACGACTCGCTCGCATGAGATTTATGTTTTCTTTCTTTTATTTATTTATTTTTTACAGAGTAGGAAAAAATTTACAATACTTAAGGTTATCCGTTTAGCATTTTTTGATACGATCTCAAGACCTTGATGTGTAACAACATCATCATATGTAAAAAAAACATGGTCACTTGAAATAACCTGTTGATAGTTAGTAAGGGGATATACCTTTACTGCTACTAAATGCCTTTCAATCTTGGATATTAACCTATTTCCTTATATCCAATTTTTTTTTTTTTTAACCAACCATAAACAATTTTAAATCATACTTTAAGATTAAAAAATAATTTAAGCTACTCATCAATATCTATTATCTATCAGAAACCCAATATCTTCTCTACCCATTACTTAAACTATTTAAAAATGAATCATATAGTATTTAGAAATACCTAGACTTTAACCCATACATACATCTTGAAACTAAACTTCAATTATACTTTAATTTGATGTTTTGAATGAAAATTCTCGCATAAATTGTATGTATGTGAAACTTAAATAAAAACATTAAAATATCACCTTGGAAAAGATAAAATAAAATAATAATTCATGGACTAGTATCATATATGTGGTATGATTTGTCCCTCTTTTACTTACATCAATGAGTTCTCCGCAACTTTAAACTCATTAATGTTCATTATCTCTAAGAAGTGCATGGAGCCGAAAAAAAAAACTTTATGATTAAACTTGTAATTTCACACATTTGAACATTGTGGATTACGTTAATTTCAAAACCTTTGACATTTAAAAAAAAATAATTTTAAATATATGAATGTAAAATGAATGATTTTAAATTATTTTTTAAATATTATAAATTGTAAATTAATATTAAAATTTTTGTAGTTTAAATTATATATATATCCATAAATTTTAGTAGTCAAATTCTTATATAAACAAAATTAATTTTAAGACTTTTAAAAAAAAATAATTTTAAATATATGAATGTAAAATGAATGATTTTAAATTATTTTTTAAATATTATAAATTGTAAATTAATATTAAAATTTTTGTAGTTTAAATTATATATATCCATAAATTTTAGTAGTCAAATCCTTATACAAACAAAATTAATTTTAAGAAATTTAAAAAAATTAATTTTAAATATATGAATGTAAAATGAATGATTTTAAATTATTTTTTAAATATTATAAATTGTAAATTAATATTAAAATTTTTGTAGTTTAAATTATATATATCCATAAATTTTAGTAGTCAAATCTTTATACAAACAAAATACCTTGTTTTATATATATATATATATATGACAAGGTGTTTTGTTTGTATAAGGATTTGACTACTAAAATTTATGAAGGTATATATATTTTATTTCTTTGGAATACATGTTCTTAATCATTAGACCCACTTGAACTATTGATTATTTTAATTTAAAATCTAATAAAATTATATTTGTAAACATTAAATGTTAATATTATAATTCAGATATTTTAAGATAGTAAATATATTTTTATATTAAAAACAACAATTTTATTAATCCAAATTTTCAATTTTAACAAAGATTACATTATTAAATTTCATTAATAATAAATAAGAAAAAATCAAATTTACAAAACATTTATCATTCTTATTAAAATATATTGGTTAATTCCAAAAATAACTTTATTTCCATGTAAACATTGAGCAACAATCACCTTGATGGAATGGATAAGAATACACATAAATATTAACCACAATTGGAATCCAAATGGTCTTTTGGATATTGGGAAAATGTATATATTTCTAAATATTTAAGAAGATTTGGGTAAAATTAATATATTTCTAAATATTTAAAAAGATTGATGTTTTTTAATCAATATTAATTTATTTTGGTGATCTATTAATAAAATTATATATATTATATAAGTATAAATATGTAAGAGTAAATTAGATTTAAGGGTTATTTTAATTGGTTAAATTATTTATCCAAGGTATGCTGTCAATGAGAAAACCATGGATCATATATTTAAAGTTGATCAAATCTCTTAAAGTTATCAATCATTATTTGTGGTTGGTGATTAAAGTACTATATATCTAATGTAATTGGAAACTATAGTAGGCTCGTATTTATGTGACACATGGTCGATTCCGACCACTACCTCTATAACCTCCAAGCTTATCCACGCTACCCCACATGCAACACACAAAGTAAATCGAGATTTGAATCGACAAACTTCATACAATAAATGCCTCAACAATACACTACGTTTCCAACTAATCTACACCCCAAAGACTATATACCAACAACATAATTAGAATAACATTCTCGATATTATTATTTATTTTAATAATTTATATATCTAAACTAAAATAAAACACAACATAAAATAAATCATATAAAATAACTAAATTATATAAAATAGCTAAATTATAGAAAATAACTTTTAACAAATAAGAAAGGACCAAAATGCTTCTTCCGGAAGAACCCATGGGACCAATTTCCTTCTTTCAAAAGTTGCATTCATCTTGTAAAGGCCATCTAAATGAACATCTCTTTTAAAAAAATGAAGATCAATTACTTTTGGGAAGGGCTTAAACCTAAGTAAAAATGAATATATGGAAATTGATTAGGGCTTATACCTAAGCAAATATTGGCGTTAGAAACATTTAGGTATTCTTACCAACTTGCATGACTTTATATTAAAATAATCGTAAAGGCAACAAGTATTATTAAAAGTCTAACCAAGTTTTAGGGGAATATATTGTATTCCAAGCTTCTAGCTTAATGGTAGATTATAGATAAATTAAATCTATATCAAGTTTTGGAATCGGTTAAAGATAACTTTCTTTAAAAAAACAATATATACAAATAAGGGTTTTTTTAGGTTCATCCTAGTGCATACTATGTTTACAAGATTTAGAATAGACGGAGCATATATTTCTCCCTTGTCTTTATGTCCAATTTTAATGGAAATAGATTAAAATTGTAATGGGTACAAACAAGATATAACAAAACATCACTCGATGAAATGAATGCCAAGGGAAGGGGGACTACTTAATTTAAAAGTATTCTTAGCCACATTTTTGGTAATGGTGTAAGGTCCTTATCAAAATATGTAGATATTTCGATGGGCTCCTATGAGGCACTCTTTATGCAAAAGCAATCATATCTTATCTCCTACAAGAAACTTGTGTGGAACATCATACCAGTCATGATGGGATTTGTATTTGGCATTGGCTTTATGCAAAATATTATGAACTTGTTGTTGGATGTGTTAGTTTTATTTAACAAATTTGGCTGGTCTATCAACCATGGTCTAATCAGGGGAGGATTTTTCCTATGTAGATGCAATGTGAATAGATACATCAATTAGGGACAATGGCTAAAACCCTAAGCACACCCGAGGATTTGTTGTAGCTATGACGAACATAAGGAAGGCCCTCATCTCATGTTCATGGATGTTTGGAGTTGTACATTCTCAGGATATGCACAATCATCATGTGGACTACCTCTGTCTATACATTGGTTTAGGGGTGGAAGGTAGTTGATTTGGTTAGCTTGGTGTCCATCATTGACCAAAGGTTGCACTAAAAAGTACTTAGGAACCTACTATAGAAAGTACTTAGAAACCTACTGTTTCCATTTGAAATAATGGTTAGTGGTTTCATGAAATGAACCCAAACAAGCTCGAAGAAGAGCTTAACAATGGAATCAACTATGATTCTCTTCTTATGAGGTGTCAAAATGACCATCTTAGAGAACTGATCAACAACAAAAAATACATAGTTATTGCCATGCCTAGTTGAAGGTAAGATGTACATTTATTCCATGGAGACGAACTCCTAAGTTCTATCTAGGGTAGGAAGAGGAGTGTGCAACCCCTACTTATTGATGGTAGGTTTGTTGATGGTACATGCAGTGGATGATTATATATACTTGTTGATGTCTTGTCATATGTTTGGCTAGTATAAGTACTTTTGTAGAATTTCCATTGTCTTCTCCACGTCAAAGTGCCCTACCACTCAATTGTAATTTTCCTCCCAAATTATCTTCTCACACTCACTTGAAGGATATAAACATGGCCTAGATGACGCAAATGTTATTCTTGGAGGTGAAAGTATGAGAATGGTTTACCGATGCTCAAATTTGGATAGATATCAATGAAGTCAGAGTTGTTGTCATACAATCAGGGCCACCCAAAGGTATCATGTATGAAAAAGTTGAGAATTGTGGTTAGCACCACAACTAGAGGTTGGATAAGGTAGTCCACAATGTAATTTTTGATTCTCTTCTTGTACTTGATGTTCAAGTGGAAATGATGTAGGTACGTGGAACACTTATGATGGTGGTTATTCTGTAACTTTTTGTATGTTTGCATGAACTACAAGTGTAACATCCCCACTATAATCCTCATTTCAATTAATGCATAATGTAGATATGAATATGACTATGGCGAAGCGATGTAATATGCAAATTGTATTTCTGATTTTAATAAATATAATGTGATATCAATTGCTAGAATATGGACAGAGATGGGGGTTGATTTATCCACAAGAGAGGGAATGTCTAAAAATGTCTAGAAGTTTCTAAGAGGGGTCCAAGGAGGAAATTAATTGAGGGTATTAATCCAAACCCATATTTTTGAATTTTATTATCATTGGGGATAGCTTTTATTTTTTGGTTGAGTGTATGAGAGCCCAATCATTGAATACCTATCAGGAGGTGGGTGTAAAATTCACTTCCATAGTTATTGGAAGCATGGGGCTACAATACAATCAACATTGGGCAAAGTGAGAAGTCAATTGTCTTGGGAAAATAGATGAAATTCGTATTGGGAAAAAATAGAGGAAATTTGTATTGGGGAGAATAGACTATTTTTCACATTCAGGTTTTGCATGAACAATAAGGAGAGAGAAAGAAAAAAGAGCATTGGCGATAGACCAAGAAGGCTGGGCGAATTTTGGAGCACGCTGTAGCATTTTTGGAGCATTATGGAGCTGAAGATTGAAGAGCTAGGTTGTCAGGCCTAAAGAGTGAACTCCTAGGTGAGTTGCACTAAAACAAAAAATGTTTAGTGTTATTTATCTTGGTAGTTTTTCCTAGCAGTGAGTTCCCTTGAATTCTCACAGAGATATTCCTGGTTACCTGTGCTAGAGATACCTTGATAAACGAATGGGACACTTGATGTATTGAGAGTAGTGAAGTGGTACATTCCTTGGGTTGGGCAGTTCAAGAGGAAGAGAGATGGAGGAAATTCGATAGATGTAGGAGAATACCATTGGGTTGTGGATTTACATATGTGAGTAGACTATGAGAGGCACCCTTCTCTTGTGGATTACTAGCCCAAGCTCGGGGGTGACTTGCTATTGAGTTTTGGAACAAAATGTCTATGGTTGGGTGGAACGTCCTTCCCAAGCAGCTGGTTGCACAAACATTTTTAAAAAGATAAGTGTTTATTTATATTTTGAGTTTCTCTTATGAGTTTTATGGTTGTGTTTTACCCAATGCATACAGATGGTTTTTATGTATTGTTATAGAGGAATTATTAGCTGCATTATGTTCCTTTAGAATGTTTTAGATGCATTTAATTATAGGTATTAGACTCTAGTTGAATATGTGTTTAATTTGTAGTTGGTAAGCTACAAGAATTAATTATCAAAAGAAAAATTTTGAATTATGTGTTTTTCCCCAAGTAATGTTCCCTAGTTAAGCTGGAGGACATTACAACAACGGATTTTGATTAGTGTGGATGATCATCTTCTTCACCAAAATTTAATGCTTCCATTGGTGATAGAACTCCAAAATGGACTCTAGAGTACATTGCCTTGTCATAGGTGGGGTACTTGTGAATTAAATTGAAGAGTGTCTTGGTATGATAGGCCACTAGATGCCCATGTCGAGTGGACTAGATCAACAACATAATTTGAAGAACATGTATCAATGTCAAAGGGATGTTAAAGGTACGTTAGAGTGAGTATTGGTGCCAAACAAAGGTGGTATTTCATATCCTCGAATGCTTTCTATTATGACTCGGGGAAAATGAAATTGGCTTTGGCCCCACCCTTGGTCAATTGGCTTAGGGGCCTAGAAATATGAGAGAACATGAATTTGCAATAGAAGTTGGTGAGGCCCAAGAAACTATGGAGCTCTAGTAGAGTCATTGGGGCTAACCAACTACAAATGACTTGGATCTTGGTTGGATCTACATGTACACCATGCTCATCCATGAGTATCGCATATATTGAATTCTCTACATGACAAATGAGCATTTCTCCATATTGGCATATAATTTTTTCTACTGTAAGGTGCTCAATATTTGTTGAAAGTGTTGCAAATGTTTTTCCCAAGTTTTGTTGAAGACGAGGATATTATCCAAATATGTTACCACATAATAATTTGTGAATGACAACAAGATATCATTCATCATCCTCATGAACATTGGCAAAGCATTAGTCAAGACAAAAGGCATGAACAACCACTTGAATAGAACTTCTTTAGACTTGAAGGAAACTTTCCATACATTATTTTTCTCAATTGGTACCTATTGGTAGCTTGACTTCAAATTGATCTTACTAAAAAAATTGCACCATTGAGCTAATCATGAATATCGTCAATTTAGGGGATTGGATATCAATTCTTGACTATGATTTTGTTCAGAGCTCTATAATCAATATAGAGTCACCATGTCCCATGTAACACCCTAGTTTTCATTCATGAGAATTGTGATTGTACATATATGTTATAAATGTTGGTGAGTCAAATAGTATGGCCAAGGGCCAATTTATGTATATTTTGTATCAAAGTTATTAATAAAAATGCATCGCTGGCTGCAGTATGAGAGGGACGAAACATTGGGGGGCTATGACTCCATGAGAGGGAATTGAATTAGCTCTGTTGGTCAACCAAAGTATAAAGGTTATAATATTTTATTAATATTTATATGTGAGAGGGGCTTAAAGGGGGCTCAAAGTGGATAAAGTCTAAATTATATTATTTTGTTGTCCACATACCTTAAAGTACACTAAAGGAAGAATCTTCATGAGAATGTCTACCAAGGACTTAGGTGGAGTTCCTTGGGTGCCAAGTGGCAAGTTCATCTCATGCATACTAAGTCCTCGGGTCTGGTAATCCGACCATCATTCTATCATTTGAGCATTCTACCTGCTCATGGCTGGACTATGTTGACTCTCTGGTTATTATGGAGTTCACCATTAACTTGTACAAAATTAGTCTATTATTTTTGTGATGGAATGATGGGGATGACTGTCACTTATACATGATACGAAATGGATTGTAAGCATGAGCATGGGTTTTTTCTGATTGAGACTTCATAAACAACTAGGTTTCCTGGAGCCTCCAACATTGAGATTCTTGGACAGATTGCATTGGAGCCCTGGAGGGTGTTAACACATGAATTTTCCACCTGCTTCATAGGAATCAAGTAGTGATTGAGATTTACCCTTAGGAGCATTATGGTGTAAATCATGTGGCATTTTGCCCATGATTTCCACGGGAAGAATGAAAATGTTGAGGTGTGAACAACTCAAGCACCCTCAAAATCCAGTCAAAGGGTGTGTTTTCGACCCCTTGGTGAAAAAATGAAAGAACAGAGGCTAAAAACCCACTATTGCTCCACATCACCCGGCCTCAGCGCATTTTTCTTTCGCCACATCATCACACAGACATTCCGTAGCGCTATGGCGCTACAAAATTGTATAAAGCGCATACGCTATCATCTTTCCATTTGCAACACTCGTATTGGTCACAAAAGAAGATCTGCAGAGCCTCGAGGCGTCGAGATTGACTCGAAGAAGTCGTGGGCACCGCCTGGAACATTCATGGGTGTCAGGCCTCATCCTTTTCCTGATGAAGGTAGTTATTGAATATGGGGGCAACAGTTGAGACCTCGTCTCACCCCATAAATGAAAAACATGCAGAGAGCATCCGTGAAGGTAGACTGTCCATCCAAAGCTTCCTTATGGACATATTTTCTTGTAAAGCACATAACAACGCCTAACTCGCATTTGACATGAGGAGGCTTGCACAATTTGACAGAGCAGGCACCGACTGGAAACTTTGAATGGGGGGTCTGATCACACTCCCAGTGGTTGCAACATTGCTGGGTATTTATAGATAGTTTTGATATTTTGTTAAGGTCGATGGTTGAGCATAGCTCCTGTATTGTAAAATTTTGATGAAGAACACTGGTTCTCTGGTTATGTATTTGTTTTTGAGACATATTGTTTAATGAAAGTCGACTTCTTTTTCATCTTGTTTGCCTCTGATACTGAAGTGTCCATGATTGAAGGATTCACATGGGTTGTTTTGACTGTATTGTAATGTATGTTTGATTGTAGTGCTGTTATTTACGTTCTTCAATTTCTTGAAGTTTTGAATCCAAGAGGATATTGTATTTGAAGCTTTTCCTCCTTAGGCTGCTGGAACACTTGATGTTTATGACATACCTCTACACTGTTCTCACCAAAGTCTTCCCTCTATTCACCCTTACTCCAACTTACTAACTGAATTTAATTAAGACCTCACCTGCATGTGCATACCAATCTAGTTTTCTGAGTTAAAACGATATCATATTGAGTTTGCGCCCATTTGACCTCTTTAAAACCAACCTGTGACATAAAACTCTGATTGGTACTGGGCTTACCTCCAACGCAATATGGAGGTGACTTCTATTGCTAACAGAGGGGGTGGGAATTACTTGAGGTACTTGTTGATAAAAAAATTTGATCACTTAGATTTCCCACTCTTGGAATAACAAAAAAAAAGATTCATATATAAAAAGAAGAAATTTTTACTAGATTATTAGTTCATTGTGTAGCAGGGATGATTTTAAGGATGGAAATTTATTTTAAAATGTAGAAACCTTGGCGAATCTTACTAATCCTTCATATGCCAACTATAAATGTTTGGCAATATTTTTGTAAAAATATTCAAATTTCTAAGGATTTTATATAGTTTTTATAATATTTTGGCGATTTTTAAGGTAAAATAATTTTATCCTATAGAATTTGGGCAATTGTTTTTAAAAATAGCGAATCTCGTTTTTTGAAAAACCATAGAAAATTAGCCCATGAGCAAAATTTATCCCCTAAAATCATCCATGTTGTGTAGCCCTCAGTCTCAGCTTCATCTCGCATTTTACGGATTAAAAATCTGATTCCTTATGCTCAAGATATCCACAATTTTGTCCAATCGCCCAAGGAGTATTTTTTCCATGTGCAACAGATTTAATTTTATTGGAGTTAAGATTTTCTTGGAACCATGCTCATTTTCGAAACCATGCCCATTTTTGGAACCATGCCCATTTTCTTGGAACCTTGATTAGATTCTTGGAACCACATTTAGTCTCATTTTCTTGGTTCTTCATGCCATACTTAGTCTCATATTCTTTGCGGGATTACTCACCACATTTCCCTTAGTCATATTTCTAATTTTGTTGTGGACATCCTCACTCTTTCTCCATACATATCTAGGTCCGCAATCCCACATTCTACAAAATGACCCTCTCACTTCCTTGACCCACATAATGACCTTGTCCCATACTTAGCCATTTTTCCATTTTCTTCATTCCCCACTCTCCCACTTCCCATACTTAGCCATTTTTCCTTCTTTCCATTCTACTCTCCCTCCTCATTATCCTCCATACTTAACCATTTCCACATTTAACCATTTCCATACTTAACCCATTTCCATACTTAGCCTATTTTCATTTTCATTATCCACTTAGTTAATCTTCATAATACCCACCACTTAGTTATTTTCATAATTCATTTTCACATTATTTTCATAATTCATATCCATTTTCCATTTACAGTTTTCCATTTTACTTTTCCTATTTCTATATTCCATTTTCCATATTTTCACAATTTCTACGTTCATTTCCATAATCTATTTCCATTTTTCCATAATCATTTCCATTTTTTAGTTCATTCTCGTAATTCATTTATATATATTTTTTCCATTTTTCCATTATTCTTTTCCCAGATTTCATATTTCATTTCAATTTTGTTATTTTCGTGTACCATATTTCATGTAATTCCATTATACACTTCCCCAACACTTACCATGTTTTACTACTTCAACACTTAGCCAAATTCAAGCAATGCAAATGCGAAGCTACATACCATCCCTCAACTCTTTCTTGGGTCTCCAGGTCCGCAAGTCCGCAGGTCCGTATTCACTTTTCACTTTTCACTTTTTACCTTTTTTCATACTTGTTGGAGCTTTCTGGGCTGACCCGGGTTCTACTTTAGGTTTCCAACAAAACCCTGCAAACCATCAGCTCTTCTGAAGACCAGAAGGAAACACTGCGCACATAGTGCACAATGCAGTCTCACTCGATGTTTGCAGTCTTAGAAGGGATACTTTTGTGGGGATGAGAGATATTCTTTCTAGCTCAAGACACATCATATTTATTATTCTATTACATCAACACATCATTATATCTTAGATCTATCATTCAGTAATTAACTGCATTCATTTAGGGTTTATTCTGCAGTAATTATCCTGGTTACTCTATTGTGCGCTACATTTTACTACTGACAGATCAATTCATTCATCATAACTAAAAATTTGCAAGAAATAACACAAGCATTCCACATAGAGACACAAAATTTATCGTGGTTCACCCCCCTTGGATTACATCCACAAAAATTTGGCTTTCTTGGCTCTTTTATTATTCTGCATCAAGGTTGCAATGTTGCATGCATTACATTTGAGGTTGAAAATATCGTAGTCAACTCCACAACCCATGACCTACGACCTTACCCTCGATTACAATGCTTGATCTAACATACCTATGTCTGTCTATTCATATATCTGTCTATAACATGATACCCTTTTCTATCTCCTAAAATCATATTTATATTACAAAAAGGGGTTAATTGCCCATTACAAAATTGACCAAAAACCTAACCCACTAACCCTAGGTGGATTATATATTTCCACTTTCTAACTCCCTGATCACGTCTGGTAAAAAATCCAACCGTTTTCCTCGTTGATCCGCATATTTCTTCCTTTCTTTGACTTTCCTGATTTCCTGGCACCACTTTTCCATGTTTATGGCGCAAGCTCCTTCTTTGGTCAATTACCTAACTTCCTTCATTAATTACCACACTTTTCCCCAAAATGGCTTGCGCCAACATGCCCCCAACACTCATCTATGGCTCATCCTGAGCCACTCAGGTAGTGTGTTCCTCTTGTACTAACTTCTCGAGCATCTGAAACCTGTTTGTAATTCCTTCAAATTGGGATTTTATCTGTGCGTTATTTTCTATTATAATCTCCACAGTCTACACAATAATGTGTTCCTTCAACAGTTCCCCACTCTCCAAACCAACTTGTTCAATTTGACCCTTTGCTGCATCAATCTTAGTGAGCATCTGTTATGCTCCTTCTTGTAATGGTTCTAACTGAGCCTTCCTTGATTGCTTATCTACTTGTATGGACTTAATCTCTACCTGTAGATTCTTCATCTCTTGTGTACTTTTCATTCTGTCAGGTATTGTCATAGTTTTCTGCTTCTGCTTCAATTCTTGCATCACAATATTTATCCCTTCTTCTTTTTGGTCCAACTCTTGAAGTTTCCCATCCTCCTAAAGGTTTGTCCATAGCTACACGCTCTTATTGTAAAGCTTTGCTATTTCCTGGATTATGAGTGTAATGCTTTCTGTATGACCCATAACCTCCTGCTGTCTTTGTATTCTTACTTCTGGTGGAGTACTAGGTGCTAAGAGTTCTGTCAACTCTGTAATTTGGATCCTGTTGGTCTCCATAGCTTGTGCTATTTTCTCAATTTTATCCTTTGTGGGTATGTTCTGTCCTTGTGCACAGTCAAAAATGGTTTTAAACACTTCTTCAACTTGCTGCTCTATTCTTCCAATGTGCTTCTTTGTTTCATCCCTCTCGAACTTCACCCGGTTAAGAGTTATCTCTAGTGTATTAATTACTTCCTTGGCCAATTGTAATCTTGTGGCATCTGCACGGGCCCTTGACTGGATTTTTTGCGCAACACTTATCTATAGTTGGTACAACGTTTTAGTTGGAATCTTGGGTAATGCCAAGTCCATATGATCTATATCCTTTAGTGGCCTCTACGTTGTAGCTTCATCTCCCTGCAATATCCCCTGGGTGATACCTAAATTTTCACTCCCCATAACTATGGTATGCACTGTCTCCTGTTTTGGAATTATTCTTTCGTGAGAGGTTTGCTGTTGTTGTTCCTGATCTTTTTGCTATGCTGTAGTAGGTTGCAACTATTCCAATGCATTTTTTACCTTTGTCAATTTGTTCACTATTTACTCCCTCTACTTCTCAACATCATACCAAGCTTCCACAGTGCGATCCTGCACTTTTTCTGCTACTAATTCTGCATCATCCTCTGTAATTGCATGCTAAGGAATTTCCTTATGTGCCTTCATTTTCTTACATTGTCTGACTATCTACAACATTGTTCGTTTCCTTGGTAGTGTCTCTATCTGCGCAGTTTGAAATGGCATATCCAAATCTAGGAAATTTCCACCTCCTATTTCCTTCTGCATAGGAATATTGATACCGGGCTGCGTTCCTCCATTTATTTCTTCTACGCGCTCCTCTTCCTTATTTGAAGCCTTTGGTATATTTTTTTTTTTGCCTTGGCTTTTTAGTTTTTGTGCTTCTTTCCCTGTGTTTGTTGTTGGTCTGGTTGACTGCTTTGAAGGTCCAGTCTTTACTTGTTGTTTAGATTTTTGTACTTTCTTTGAGATTACTGGAACCTTCCACTCTTTAGGCCAATCCTTCATAGTGCACTGTACTTCTTCTACTGTGACACAATATCTCAACTGCAACCATTCCTTTTTAGGATTCTTCTTATCCTGGATCCACATGTTATGCCTTGAAGCTTGAAAATTGGCTATTCCTTGATTCTCTCTCACAAGTTTTGGTAGTATTCTCCATGTGTTTTCCATCTTCTCCTGCATCTCATCATAGAACATGGCGAAAATGATAGCATTCTCCTTCCTTTGATATAGATCTGAAGTATGCCATAAGGTTGTGTATTATGTTGTGCAACATTTCCCTAGCCTCTAGTAAAATCCACTGTACTTTGGTTCTCCCCATCCAATCAGTTCTATCAATATGATTAGCCATGGATAATGAAATTCTGACCCGAATTCCTGCGCATCCTTGCAATCCTCCAAAAACAAGTTTACCAGATACGGGGCCCAACTAAGTAGACTTCCCTTTGTGCACTGCGTGACTGCTGCTATTGCACCTACAATGGATTCCTCTTTGTGACATTTTCTCAAGAGTTTGCATGCCATCGGTTTTGTCGCAAACCTAGTTGTTGATTCATTTATTTGTTTAATAATCATTCCCCTGGATCCTCTTTCAGTCCCATATTTATTCTTTATCTGGTCTGGCATGGATTTTTATTTTGTTTTTTCATCCAAGTACTGCTCAGTTTTTGCTCCATCTGTAGGTAATCCTTTGATTTCAACAATTAGATCCACATCTATGGATACAAGTCTATCCATCCATAATATGCCTCCATGTACCCATGCCACTAACTGTTTGACACATGCATTCACATCCTTTCCTCTCCCAAAGTGAGGAATCTCCAACAGGTTCATAAATCCTGTGTTGTATAGCCCCGCAATCCATTGTTTTGGCTCTAGTATGGGATCTCCTGATGGACCTTCTTTGTTACTTTCCATGTAAACTTGTTGCGCGAACTCATGAAACTTCCCCATGTCTGCAACATCATGGTCATCATACTTAAGATTATTAACAAATCCTAACATGTCATCCAATATTTTAACTCCTTCAGGTATCTACGACAGTGATAGTGTGATTTCCTTCTGCTTGCACAGTGTTGTTACTACTGTAGGTTTTTCCCTTGTCTTATTTTTCCCCTGTTGATGGCCCTATTATTTCCACTTGATTCTCTTCCTCATTGTTTTGTTCTTCTTAAGTGTCTAAGTTCTACTAGTTTGTAATGTCTTTAACCTGCACTTGTTCCTCCGATTGTTGCACTTGCTTTTCTGCAAGATGTTGCACTTCCTCTGCCTATTTCCTGGACTCACCCAATTCTGCCCATTCATCATCTTCCTCATTCAACTAGTCCTGTGTTTTTTCTTTGTGCTATGGTTTTGTATTTCGCTCCACGAGTCGAAGTCCATTTCTTCTACTGTCATTTTTTGTTGGTCCTACTCTTCTACTAAAGTCACACTAACTGGTTAGGTTACTGGTGATGGAATGGTGTCAAAATCCATGACTCCTTTAGGATGATTTAGGTTTGATCCATTGATGGATATTTCTTGTATAGTCCTCGCAACACCTCACATTTTTCTTGCGACCTGGCTGGGATCTCCAAGCTTCGGGGGTGCCATTTTGATAAATTCAGAAAGGAATGCTTTGAATCTTAAGTGAACAACTCAGAATCACCCGTTCACACTAATTTTTCTCCCTTGGATCTTTATTGCAAAAAGTCACAATGAATCTTTTTCATTTGTGTTTTTGGATTTATAGGTCGTGCCATAAATGCCTTGTCACGCCACAATTTTCCAATCACCGCTTTTCCTTTTTTCCTACTGTTTTCTGTATCGACACACTGCTTTTTCTTCCTGGTCACATTTCTATGGAGTGCAGTGTATTCAAGTTCTTTCATATCAATTATTGTCTTTTGTACGTTGTATCATAAAATTGCATGTTTAACACTTATCCATCCACTGCATCTTTTTGTATTTTTCTTATTTTTCCAATTTTTTTTCCTCTTTTTTCAGCTCCTACTATATACACTATGTACAATTGTAATTTTTTGCGCTGCATCTACTAAGGGATACTAGGTCGACTGTCCATATACAATTTCATTCGACTACCATTAACCAATCCTTGAATCTCTTTTCCTGATAGATCATGTAGCTGCACAACACCTCCATTTTTGATAGATTTGATCTCATATGGCCTTAGCCAATACATTCTGAATATTCCTAGTTGCTATAAGTATTTTCTGTCATAGAGAAGAACCAAATATCCCTCCTTAAAGTTTTTCTTTTTAATGTGTCTATCATTCCAAGGTTTATCTTTGGCTTTTTGTACTTCCTGATGGAAACCAACCATAATCTCGTCCTCTTCTAGTTCTATGAGTTGAGACAATACTTTTTGTGTTGTGCCTCGTTCTTTCATGTTTATAATGGATGCAACGCACAAAATAGGTATCAAATATTCTAAAGAGATGACTTCTTCCTGACCATACACCAATATGAAAAGTGTTTTCCATGTGATTTTCATGCATGTGGTTCTACAAGCCCATAATACTGCTGGTATCTTCACATCCCAATCATCACTATTTACATTGAAAATTTTAGTTGAGGCATTCTCCAATATTTTATTAAATGCTTACATTATTCCATTAGCCCGAGGATGGTATGGAGTGATATTTTGATGGTGTATTTCAAATTATTCAATCATTTCCTGAATGGTATTATTGAGAAAATGAGTTCCCTGAGCACTCATCAGAATTCTAGGGCATCCAAATCTTGTAATTACATGTTCAAACAGAAAGTGCGTTGCAGGTTTTGCACTACAATATTTCACTGTTGTTGCTTCATCCCATCTGGTTAGATATCTAATCGCTGTAATGATGTACCTTGCTCCTAATCTTCTAGTTGGTGGGTTGATTGGTACTACAAATTCTATTTCCCATTTTTCAAACACTTTAAGGGTTACCTGGGGTTTTAGGGCATCTCATCCCTCCTATATGGCTTTCCTACCCTCTAAAAAACATCACAAGTCTTAAAATATTCCTTTGCATATTTAGAAAATGTTGTCCACTAGAGTCCCACACGTAGTATCTTCTACACAATGGCTTTTCCTGCATAGTGTCCTCCAACTATTCCTTTGTGTGCTTCTGCCAAGATGATGGGATGTTCATGTTCCATAAAACATTTCCTTAGAATATTATCTGCACCTAGTTTATACAAGTGTCCTGCAATAAGTTGGTAATCTGTAGCTCTAACCATCAAATTTTTCTTCTGTGTAGTGTTGTATTCCTTTGGGGAAAATCTGTACTAAAAAATTCAATGATATCAGAAAATTATTCATCAACAATCTGTATTGAAAAGAGTTGTGCATCAGGAAAATTTTCCTCCAAGTTGCTTGGTTCCTCTCCATTAGTTATCCTGGAGAGATGATCTAGCCCTGCATTCAGTTTTCCATGTTTCACTACTACTTCAAAATCAAACTCTTGAAGTAACAACAACCATCTACATATTATCCCCCCCAACACTGGCTTGTTGAACAGGTATTCGAGAGCAGAGTGATCTATGAACATTTTAAAATGTTGGCCTAATAAATAATGTCTGAACTTTTGTAATGCATACACCATAGACAAACCTTCTCTCTCTGTTGTATTATAATTATGTTCTGACTCTAAGAGTTTCCCACTTGAAAATTCTATTGGGTGATCTATGTCACCTTGTCCCAACTATGTTAGTATTGCTCCAATTTCTATTGAAGAGGAATACACATGAACATGGAACTCTTTTGACAAATATGGAAACACCAAAATTGGTGATGTCACCATTTTCTCTTTTAAGATGTCCAAACTTTGTTGCCACTCATCATTCCATTGAAACTTGATATCCTTCTTTAACAGTTTCTCCAGGGGCACAATGATCTATGTGTATCTATTTATGAGCTTTATATAGTAGCATGTATGTCCTAGTGTAGCTCTTGATTGGTGCACTGACTTAGGTGGTGGTAAATTAACAATGACAACAATCTCTACAGGGTCAACCAACAAACCCTGTTTACAAACCACATGCCCTAGAATAATTCCAAATGGTGCATTGAATATGCATTTCTTAATGTTCAAATAAATTTGGCATTTTCTACACCTGTCTAGCATTAATCTTAAAAATTCAACATGATATGTTGATAGGATAAATATTGTCCAATCATCCAGATAAACCTCCAAAAAATTATGAATAAAGTCTTTAAATGCAACTACCACTACACTTGAAAAAATAGAAGGGGTATTTTTCAATCCAAAGGGCATCATTTTGTATTGGTATGGCCCCCATTCTGTGAAAAATGTAGTCTTATAACGATCCTCTAGTGCTATTCTGATTTGGTGATACCCTGAAAATCCATCAGTAAATGAGTATGCTTGTTTTCCTCCTACATTTTCCAATACCTCATATGTAAATGGAGTAGGGAAAGGATCATGCAAACATGCATCATTCAACTTCCTCAAGTCTACAAAGATCCTTATCCCCCATGTTTCTTCTCCTGAACTACCATAGGGTTAATCCACTAAGATTCTTCAACATGTTCTATTGTACCAGCCTCTAACATTTTATCAATATCTGCCTTAACTTTCTGTTTATATATTGGGTTCAACCTATAGGGTCTCTTTCTTATTGGTTTGGAATCTGGTCGCAGAGGAATTTTCATTTCTTTAAGTTCTGCTGCCACCCCTTTCATTTACGAAAATGTTGTTGGAAATAGATCACTATATTCGAGTAGTAGTTTTGTTACTCTTTCCACTGTTTGGTTGTCCCAATAGTCACCAATACTTGCAATTTTTGGATTCTTTTTTTTTCCAATATTGACTTTCTTTATCTTCAATGGTGCAACAAACTCTTCTGACTATAAATGTGGGCACTCTACTTCTCTTTCCCCTTCAACTTCTGTTATTTGAATATCACACGGGTTTTCTTCTGCTGGGTCATCTTCTACGATGTGGTAACAATGTAACAACTATCTAACTGTTTTTCAATTATGATTATAATAAGATGTTACAATTTCAACTTTAAGTTCTTCAAAAATATTTTCTTTTATCAACTTAAGTGTTTCATCTATCACTGGATTCTCATGTTCAAATGCAAACATGATTACAAAGTTTTGCTACAAATATTTCCAATTTACAATTCCTCTGTGCAGTTCTAGTTATGTATACCAATTTCTTGGTATGCCTTCTAATGTATGGATGAAGTGATGTGGCCATTCCTCTGGTGGTATCAGTCTCCAATGGGTTATGCATCTATCTATATGTTCTCTTGGATGTCCTCTTCCATCATATTTCTACATATGCTTATTCTCCCGTTCTTTGCCAAATCTGGCATGCAGTAATATTTTGCATTGATACCAATCATGGATCTTTTCTTTGTGAGTACCCCACCAACGTGCAAGTGTTGCTTTCAAGGAAATATCTAAAAATAATAACCTTTGAACTTCCAGGACTTCTAACTCAAACTTTGTTAAGAATTCTTCCAAATCATTTGGACCATAAAAACTTGGAGGTTCTCTTACCTATTTTCCAACCCATCTTAGTGTGCACATCATTATTGCACATATTTTGATAGATATATCATGTAAGCATTGTTTCCAATTCTCTAGTCCCGTGTCAGAATCCAAAGCACAAGAACTGATGCTTCTCCAGCTAAGCATTCGATCTACTATTGGGTTAATGTAATCTTCCTCGTGCACAATATTTCTATAGATCTGGTTTATCTCTTTTGTGATAAATTTCTGTCACTGGTTCAACATATATGCCACCTTTTGAAGGATCTAATGGTGCTATGACTCTATAATATCCTGTTTCAAAGATCATTTTCCAAGTCTTCAAGTTGACGATGGATTGATTGTCAAATGCCCAATCCATTCCCAACAATGTTGGATAAGGTGTAGTATTATCCACTATATCAATTACCTCAAAATCTGCCATAGTGTGCACACCATCTAAATCCACTAGTATTCCTTTCAATCGACCAATTGGTATTACCCTATGTTGGTTTTCTAGTTTCAACTGAATAGGTGAATAGCCCAGTGTAGGTTCCCCCATGCATTCCCATGTTTTCTTAGGAAGAACATTTACCTCGGATCCCAAATCTAATATGATGTCAACCATGTTAAAGTCTCCAATATTTACATTTAGTCTGAACTCTCTATTTGTTCTGGTCTTCCTATGGACATGATTTATTGTCTTTTGTTCTAGTTTTATCTCTTCTTTAGGTTTGCATTTTCTATCAAATTTTGTAATAATTGTATATATGTTTGGTCATTCAATAACTTCAAGCAAGACACCAGAAAGTTTCTTAGATTACTTACCTTTCCTGAAGGCTGACTGCTGCTGATATGATCATATGGATGAGGCATATCATATACTGGCACATCATATCCTGGCTATGTTTTTGATGTAGAAGCAATATTCTCCTACAAAATTTATTGTCAGTCCAACTTGAATGTTTCTTTGTCCTTGCGCGCATCAATATGATGTTGAGGTGTTGTATTATTTCTAAACCATTGGTGTTGATTTTGATTATGATTTGTTGTGTCTGCTCCTACTTTGGTTCCACCTTGAGTAACCACGTTAATATTCTTCCCATCATCTCTAGTTCCCACGGAAATGCATTGAACATTTTGGTTATTTTGATTCCTTTTGTCCTGTATTTTGTCAGAAGTATATGCCAATATTTTGTAGTATGATTTGCTACACGACAATACATTCATGTTGTTGGTGGTTGTGGAAAATCCCTTGCACAATGTCCAAGTTGTGGTAGGATACTGGTCCTTTGCCTCTTCCAAATCCCCCTCTTCCACGTCCTCCTCCTATGAATCCTCCTTTGTTGCCTTGATTGTTTGCGCGTGGTTATTATACTGTGGTACTTGATTATATTATGGTGGCACTTTAAACTAATATACATGTTTTCCTATCATTAGTTCAACCTGCATCCTATAAACATCCGAGGTTCTTTCCTTCATAAGTTCCAAGGTTCAAAAATCCTTATCCTCATGTCCTATAGACTTGGAAAAATTGCAGAATGTACTTTTAGGATTTTTTTGGTATTTTTGCATCATTTGAAAATGATAAGGATCATGTCCATGTGTTTAACAAAGTTCACACCATAACCTCCTGTGGGTAGGGGATTTGGCAACCCTTCTCCCAAATACTGCACAAATTTTGGGCACTCATTTTTGTGGTGTCCTTCTGTTCTGCATAAGGTGCATCCAATAACTTCCCTCTTTTCCTTTCTTTTGTTATGATTCAACTTAAATGTAATATTATTGAGATCCTCTCTCAACTCTTATATAGCTGGATCTATATGTTTATATTTATTCTCTTCCATTTGTAAGGCTACTTGCAGAGCCTCGACCTGAGTTTGGAACTTCTGTTGCCTCAATGGATATTTAAAATGTGGCAATAATAAGTTTATGAATAGTTGCCTATGTTGCATGTCTGTTATGGGATATTTCAACTTATCTCTCAATCGCTTGAACTTCTGATCGATTTCCCAAACTGACTCTCCTGGATTCTATTTGATTTCTATCATCTCATTCATATATTGATCTTTTGAACTTGTTAATTGGAATTCATTGATTAGTGCCTTCTTTACATCTGCGACGACTGTAGGTTATTTTTGTGGATTGTTCACTGCTAGGCTCATAAACCAGTCCAATGCGTGGTTTTTGAATGTAATTGCGAGCTGAGCCACTTTTGTGTCTTTATCTGTGATATGTTTAGCTTCCAAAATATTTTCACAAATGAATAGATGTTTCTTTGGGTCCTCCGACCCTTCTCCATGAAATTATGGTAACTGAATGGTCATATCTATTCCTTCCATTGTAAAATTTATGATACTTCCTCCGCGCAGTGTAGATAACTAGCTACTACTAGTTGAACTTGTACTTCCACTTGAATTTCCACTGGTCCCTTGACCGATTGGAATCCTTCTGCCACTAATTACTGGTTGTCTAAAAACTTCTTTCTTTCTTGATGTATTAGTGACACATGGGTTTGTGGGTTCCAAACTAATTTTGATCTGGATTAGATTTTATTCTTCTGTGCTGGACCCCCGAGCTCTGTTTTTTTTATCATATGTGGCACACACGTTTTCCTCAGTCTACTCTGAAGCAAAAATATACTCTACCTCGTCTTCATCACTTTCTAAGCCTTCCCTCTTGACTACTGCTCTCTTTTTTCTATTAATCTTATATTGGTAGGGTCTTCCGTTGCACGTCGTTCCCACTTTGTTCATTATTTCCTTGATTTTTTCTTCATCCATCATAATGGGGTCCATCATTTCCTTTTTCTTACCTCTATCTAGATCCCTCTCCATGTCTCAGATCAGCCTTAGTGTTTCCCCTAGTCTCCCCATGCACGTAGATTTATCTAGCTACCAGACTCCATTGTTATCTCACCTTTATCATGCAACAAAATATTGATTGACGTATAAAGTGATCTAATATATCTTCCTCTTGGACCCTTCAAAAAATCATACTATGAAACAATGTATGATTCTGCAGTATAGACTACAAACTTAGTAATGAATCCTGTAATGATGTTGTCTAGACGTAAATCGATGGTACACATGAATTTGTTGTTGACTTTTTGTAGATGTGCAATATTTTTAGTAGTCGATTCTATTGGCCTTATCCGATTAGTTGGGTGAATGTCCTTTAATCTCAGTATCCACTCCCACAGTAAATGTGGAAATTCATAGAAAAATGTCTCATGAAGATCAATGAATAAATACCTCTCCAAATATTGGCACGGTGTATACTTAGGGTTTCTATTGTCTTTCTATGCAAATTCGAGCTCTTTTGTTGTCAGCCAACGCTCAATATCCTATTTAGTTGGGTTCCATGGTCTGAACATCCCCTTATAATACTTCATTCTCTTCACTGTTCTTCTCAACAAGTCCCTTCCAATCCATTCTTCTGGTTTCCAACTGGCAACAAAACCATTTGTTGGATCTTTCTATGTTGACCTGGGTTCTACTTTAGGTTTCCAACAAAACCCTACAAACCATTGGCCCTTTTGAAGACCAAAAGGAAACACTATGCATAGAGTACACAATACAGTCTCACCCGAGATGGCTTATGAGTGACTAAATGACCCAGATGTATGTAGTCTTGGAGAGGATACTTATGTGGGCAAGAGAGACATTCTTTCTATCTCAAAACAAAGAATATTTATTATACTATTAAATCAACACATCATTATATCTTAGATCTACCATTCCGTAATCAACTGTATTCATTTAGGGTTTATTCTACAATAATTTTCCTAGTTACTCTATTGTGTACTGCATTTTACTACTGACAGATCAATCCATTTATCGTAACTAAAATTTGCAAACAATAACACAAGCATTCCACACAGAGACAAAAAATTTAATGTGGTTCACCCCCCCATGCTACGTCCACAAATATTTTCATTTCTTGGATATTTTGTTATTCTCCATCAAGATTACAGTGCCGCACATGTTACATTTGAGGCTAACAAGATCAAAATCAACTCCACATCCCATGACCTACAACCTTACCCTCAATTAAAATGCTTGATCTATCATACCCCTGTCTGTCTGTTCATATCTTTGTCTATTAGATGATACCCTTCGCTATCTCCTAACAACATATTTATATTACAAATAGTGGTTAATTACCCATTACAAAATTGACCAAAACCCTAACCCACTAACCCTAGGTGGATTATATTTGTCCACTTTCTAACTCCCTGATCGCGACTGGTCCAAAATCCAACTGTTTTCCTCATTGATCCACATCTTTCTTCCTTTCTTTAACTTTTTTGGTTTCCTAGCGCCGCTTCCAGGTTTTCCAGCGCACACTCCTTCTTTGGTCCATAACCTAATTGCCTTCAATAATTACAATGCTTTTCCCCACAATGTCCTGCGCCAACAATACTTAGCCATCTTTCTCATTTTACAGAGGACCTCCTTACACTTCCGTACTCTTCCTCATATTATTCGTAGGTTTGCGAACCCTACTTAGTCATTTTTACCATTTTCTATCCCCTCACACACCTCCTTTACCTCCGCATTCTCGTAACTCTACAAACCCTACATTTAATTTTTTTAATATTATTTCCTATCCTAAGTTTCTTCCCCCTTTTCATAGACAAACAATACTGGGACATGTGGCGGTGACATGGAAATATCCTCAAATGACATGTGATAGTGATGTGGACAAATACCATACTGACATGTGGCAGTGACATGGACCAACCCATGTGTGACACATGGAAATGTCATGGGCACTGACCGAGTTATGACTAGGCTATGACTGGACGCTAACTGGGTCATCAAAATTTTATTAATTCATGAAATTTTCCTAAGGCAATAGAGCTACACCAAAGTCTCTATAGTCTTGTTTATTCTACATGAGGACTATGGTAAACTTTTCATTATAAACACTTAAAAAATCTTGACCACAATGCATGTGGCATATCATTTTAAAGGAAAAATTTGAAATTTTAATGGAGTGGAAGAAATTAGATCAAGGGCTAAGATTAACCTGTTAGTTAGATGAATGGTCCCTGAGCGACAAATTTATGGAAGCCGTAACTCAAGATCGGGGTACCCGTTTAAGGAAAAATTTACCTTGTTGGAAAGGTAATTTGATGAGGAAGATGATGGAAAATGTTTCAATAGGAGAAATTGGCCGTAATCCTCCAAAAAAATGAAATAATAGTCAATTTTATTTTTATGGTTTGATGATAGATCTACTTGGAACCTCAAATTCGAGAGGTCATATCTTGATATCCAAAACTCCAAATTGCGCTCAGGAGGAATTGTTGGGAAGATGAGAGGATTAATATTTCATATAAAATGTTTTCCATGGTTGAAAAGGAAAATATCTTACTCAGAAAATTAAAACACAATCCTCTTTTGTTAAAGGAAGTCATATTGAAACATTGAAAATAAAGTTTATTAAATAAATTTTATTAAAGGAATAAGCGGGACCTACTTGGAGGCGTGAATTTCAATGACAAAATTAATTAATGAGAATAAAATGAAAAATTAATTAAAAGTGTTTTACTCCAAAAAGGGGTCATGAAAAATTCTAGAAAGGAAAACCCTAACTACTTCAAGAACATTGAGAGGAAATTTTAAAAAGGAAAGAGAAGGCATTATCAAGAGGTTGGTAGTCAAAAATTTCTACAGTGGTGAAGAGTCTGTAAGAAGAAAGTTCTATCTCTCCAAGATTTGTTGGACAGACATGCTAAAGCTTGTCTCTCTACATCTTCTTCTTTTCTGTTTCTTTCCATCAAATCTTCCATGAATGTAATGAGAAAAAGAAGATTTAGGTTTGAGAAGTTATCTCTTTGAAATCTTCAGTCATCCTGTAACATTTCAGGTCCAGAGGAGAAAAAACCCTCCTTGTAAAAAGACAATTTCTATTTCATTCAATTTATTAGTTTTCATTGAGACTTTGTAGAGGTTGTTTCAACTCTCTTGTTTATGATATTATTAAACTTGTCATATTTGGGATATTGTTATAAATTTCTTCTGTAAAGAACTACTCGGGGAACTACATTAGTGATTTATCTGACTTGAGTTGAAAGCATGTGATTTCAAATGCATTTCCTTTCAAAATAGTTTTTGGGTTGTAATGAAGTTATTATTTAAAGTTCTTTGAATACATTTCATATCTTCATCTTGCCAAAGTAATAACATATTTTGAGTTCAGTTTATCTTACAAGAAAGAAATAATGTCAGTTGAATGGAGACTCCAAAACCTTGTAGAAACAAATCTTTGTTGACACACTTTATCTTATATTTTCTTCAAATGATATGATGTATATTTGTAAATAAATATTGTACATTTGTATTTACAAGATGTGTTGGGAGATCTTTTATTTATTGCAGAAGCATATAAGCAACCGTCTAGCACTTCAACCTAAGAGGAGTACCACCTCTATAAAAAGGCACGGGGATTCATATCCTCATGAGGTTGACCTTAAGACCATAAAAATTTCTTTTAGATCAACATTTTGGTGACCATACTAGGGAGGGTTTATTTTCAAGAAATCCGAGGCTTTGTCTTAGATCTGATTGAAGAACCAAAATGTCCATGTTTCAAAGTTTCAAAAAGAAGATCCAAGAATACTATTGCTTGTTCTAGATGCACGAGATTTATAAAAATATTATTTAGAGATGTTTGAATGACCTCAAAAAGAGCCAAGAACCATCAAATATTCGAGAGGATGACCTCCCTGGCGATTCCGTTGATTTTTTTTTAAAAGCCCATGGTAATTCTATTGGAAAGATTCAAGAAACTCAAGAAAATGATCACAACGACTCCACCAAATAACTTCATTCATATTGTGACACTAATTTTCCTTCTTCACCAAGCCCATCAATGGATTTACAAGATGCAACAAAAGGAAGAGGTAACCAAAGAAGGAGGCGATTTCATAGAACTCCTTTAAATTTGCCAGAAGTTGATTTTCAGATGCCTAATATTCCCATTGAAAATTTATCCACATTCTTTGGAAATACTTCAGAGGATGTAGAGAAACACTTGTTTAGATTCAAAATCACATGTGATGTTTTCAATCTAACTGAATACAATGTTACATGTCGATTATTTTTACAAACTCTACATGGGGATTCTCTTGAATGGTACTATTCATTGCTTCCTAGAACCATTACTAGTTGGCATGTGTTGGAAACCTCATTTGTTGAAAAGTTCATCCCAAGAATTCACTCATATTACCTTTCTGATTCTTTCAATGTTGCTTCCCACCCACCCTCTCCCATATGGACACAATACAATGAAGTTAATGATTTGGAAGAAAAATATAGTCAAAGAATGGAAATTTTTTCTTCAAGTCATACAACTGAAAATGAAAATGAGAATTCCAATTTTCAAGTGCAAGATTTCCTCTCATATACTCCATATGAATATCTTTCAAGCATCAATATCAAAAATGAAATTGAAGAGCCTCCACCAAATTCACAAGAATATTTCAGCTAACATACTCATATGGAAGATGTTACATAATAGATGATGAAAAGTCACAAGAGCATAGGCAACAAGAACAATTGGTGGAAAAAATTAATCTTGAGAACAATGATGGACAAGATTGTCATTGCATAAAAGAAGAATTATTTCAAGACATAATTGATGAATCGAAAATATTGGATGTGGTTAATGATAAGGAAAATGATGAAAGTGTTTCCAAATTATAAACTCCTCATTCAACCCAAGACAATAGTATTCTTGAGCAACAAAGAATTGATTGTATTGAAACATGGTTTCAAAGCATTGTTGGCCAAGCAGTTTGACCGGATTCTCAACACATATGGTTCAATTTTTCTCCAGCACGCTTTGAACACACCCCTAACTCTTTGGTACCAATCACAATATGTTTCTTAATTCTGAAGTTCATTCCACATATCAATTGGATGCTTGAATGAATCCATTGGAAACATATCTACACCTAAAAGTGTCCCTTTCCTCCAAGTAGCATAGCGTAGGTAGATCTGGTTTGTACATAGTTTGTTTCTTCAATCAAAGTTTTGCACAATAAAGTAGTTTCTAGATGGAGACAATATTTGATGATGACTTAATGATCCAATGGAGGAAGAATTACAATAATTTATTTTGAAGATGATTCCATATCCCAATGGAGAAGGAAACCAAACCAGGATTCTAAATTCTTAGCAACCCACAGGGGGTCACTGTCCCAAAATTGGAGCCAAATGTTGATCAAAAAATTTGATCACCTAGATTTCCTTCTCTTGGAATAACAAAAAAACAATATTCATATCAGAAGAAGGAATTTTTGGTAGATTGTCAGTTCATTGTGTATCCCTCAATCTTAGTTTCATCACACATTTTACAGATTAAAAATATGAGTATGTATTCTTAAGGTATCCACAATTTTTTCCAATCACCCAATAAGTACTTTTTCCATGTGCAACACAATTAATGTTATTAGAATTAAGATTTTCTTGGAACCATGCTTATTTTTGGAACCATGCCCATTTTCAGAATCATGCACAGTTTCATGGAACCTTGATTATATTATTGGAACCACATTTAGTCTCATTTTCTTGGTTCTTCATGCCATACTATTCTCATATTCTTTATGGGATTACTCACCCCATTTCCCTTAGTCATATTTATCATTTTGATGTGGACATCCTCACCATCTATCCATACATCTCTAGGTCCATAGGTCCGCGATCCCTCATTCTACATAATGTGTAGTGTCCCCAAGGCCGAGCCCCGTTGTAAACCATGTTTTGAAATGAATTGTAATTATGTTTTATAGGCTGGTGAGCCAAGTTTTTATAATATGGAGGCTTATGTGTTTGTTAGGCCAGGGAGCCTGAGTGTTGAAGGCTAGGAGCCTGCTGTTGTATATGTAATCACACAGAACAATTAATAAAATATAAACACCGCCATGTGCAGACCGACCACGATGAATGAGTGAAGGGGGACTAAGCATCCATAGAATGGGCAAGGAATTAGGGGTTGGAAGGTGGGAAAAGGGGCTAAGCCTAGGGGGCTTAAGCCTGAGAATAATATTTTATTATTATTCCAAAAGAACATGTGCCATTTATGTTTTATCCTAAGTTTCTGACAAGGGGAGGATGTACAAGGGTGATGCGTGCAGGTGGAACACATGCAGTTCCATGGGTGACAAGTGTCAACCATGGTGCATGCGAATAAAATGGCCAGGATGAGCCATGAGAAGGGTTCCTTCCCCATTCTACCCGATTGTCTGAACGCGTACAGAGCCCTGGATAGTACTACCAACCCAACTCCTGCAGAGAACCTTCGTGCGTCCCTGTGATTCGAAAAGTCTGTGTCCGGCTCTGAGAAAACCGGTGTGGATATTCCCTGAACGAGAAGCCTGCGTGGATTTGGGGAAAGAGTCTGTGTTTGTTCTGGAAAGCTGGTACACCCCTTCTCCGTTCTAAACCGGGGAGTCTGAATCGACCCCTACATGGATGACTCATCACGCATCCTTGAGAATTCAGAATGTGAGTCTATTCCGTGTTGCCAAATTGAGAAAACAGAAGTGTCTCGTCCCTATTAAGCCTGGTTATACTGTTGCACCTGTCTGGAGCTGCCCTGGGGTGTTCGTGTTTGGATTCCCGTGGATTGTGGTGGACATGTAGTGTTTGATCCTGTGTGGCTTGTTGGCCAGTTTGTACAACACTCTCTCCAAGTGAGAGAGGTGGTTGAAGATTGGAAGAACAGGTTGTTGGACCTGTGAGCGACTCCCTCTAGGTGAGAGAGAGAGCAGAGGAAGGAGATAACTCCTTGAAGGAACCTTGAAGCTCCCATAGAGCCCGAAGACTTCCGGTTCGACCTGTTCCTGTAACCCAAGGCAAGGGAGATTAGCAGCCGAAGGACTGTCCAGGTGACAGAGAAGGTGTATACTCTTGGGGTGGAACAGGCATGTGGGGAATGAGGGTCTGTGGGCAGTGAGCGTGGGAGGTTCCTTGGAGAGAATCCCTTCCTTGTGGTTGTGTGTTGTTTTCCTGTAACCTCAGCCTAGCCAAGGATTCCTTGTCTTGGGGTGGAGCTTAGTCCCAGCTCGGGGGTGACCCACTGCTGAGCTGATGAGCAGTGTGGTCTAAGGCTTGGAGGTTCATGGAAGGCCTACACTTGGTTGGTGGATTCTACCACTGTTGAAAGATAAGTATCTGATTATGTTTTAATCATGTTTTGCATGAATCTACTGCTTATGTTATCATGATTTCCGCTGTGTATATGAATTAGTATGAAACACTATTGATTGTTAATTATGGTAGTAACTCATATGAATACTCTGTTAGAATGTGTTTATTTGTTTAAATACGTGTGGATTATATAATACCTGTATGAGTTATGTACCAAGTGGTCTTAAAGTTTCTTTTAAGAGCGATTAAGCCATCTTAGCAGAAAATGTGCGCTACAGTTTGGTATCAGAGCCAAGGTTTCGACACTGAGCCTAGATGGGCCAGTGGAGCGGTCTTTGGACCGAGAATGCGAGGGGAAATTGGGTCTGGAAGGCCAATTTCAGACCCTGGGTTGCTCCAAAGTGTCAAGGAGTTACTTGATGAGTTTTTAAGCTCAGGAGGTATAGCGGCATTATGAAACCGCAACCAGTGTGGTATAAGTCCACAGGGAGAGAGGACTCCACACCAGAAGTGCTGGAGCTTTAGGATCTGTTCGGGAGGGAAGGTGAACCCTTGTGACCGTCAGATCTGGAAAGTGTGCACGGGGTTTAAATACCTTTGGAATTTCATAGGAGTGTGGAAATCACGATACGCGAAATCCCGAAATAGATCTAGACCGTCCGAACGACGGAGGCCACGTGTCGTAAGATCTCCCATTTTGAGAAATCGAGGATTCAAGAGTTCCGTTGCCAAGAACTCGGGCTCTCGCCTTGATAAATACTAACCCATAATGTCGAGACGTTAGCATGTGGCTAAGTCCCGATGAACGGACGAGATTCCTTCGGGGAATCTCAAGGTCTGTAACAACCGTCCGATGTGAGGAAGAGATGTCGGCTTTAAGTTGGGGCATGAATGCGCATTAAGGTAAGTAACGAGAAGATCTGGACAACTAGAGTCCACCCGCCCAGATCTNCCATACCCCCTTGCCATTCTGCCTTTAATGAGGGGGGGGGTCTGGAATAGTGTGGCATGTGAAATGGGGCCCCCTCCTGACATGTCGACTATCGTGTCACATTTCTCCCTCTGTCACCTATACTCCACTTAACTGCGCGACGGGGCCTATTCTCATTGGCTGTTCTTTAGCCCTGTTGGGATTTTTCCCCATTGGCCATTTGCTAGCCCATTCGGGGTTCGAAGGTTGCAGAGTCGAACGATTCGACATTCTTGTGGCGCCAAGTCGCGAAATACAAAGAGGCGCCATGATTATTTGACCTGTGATCATGAACCACGGATTACATGGGAGCAGACAGAGAAAGAACTAGCTTGCGCTAGGCCTCCGTAGGTAATTCGGGGCTTCTGATTCTGCAGAAACCAACGAAAATTTGATTATGGTTGTGGGTATGTGACAAAGTGGTATCAACCTTTCACTGACTCGTAACTTAAAAATAGTCAACGGGAAGAAATCGACGTTTTGGGAGATGGGAGGTGAGAAGAGGTGAACACCCTCGCAAACCCGAAATCCCGAAACAATCTACACCGTAGATGGTGGGGAGAAGAACTTGACCGTTGGATCAAGTAAGTTAGTAGATAGTGATTTCATGATTTCGGCAAATAGAAGTTCAAGATGTGTGGATGTACGAACTTCCGATGCCCAAAAACCCGAAACGGCGAAAGGATTTGCGCCATAGATCTGAGAAAGACCTCACCGTTGGATTTTACTAGGAATGGACGTGGACACATGGAGATGTACCACGTGCCAGTGGGTCGAGAAGAGAAGCGAGAGAGGTGGAACCCGATGACATCATTAAAAGCGACATGGACCCTCATGAACGTACGACGTGCCACCGTAGTTGTGGGTGACCACTGTGCTATGTGGGCTCGAAGGGTAAAGTAAGTCAGAATTTCAGAAGTCGGGGGTTGGAAAGGAAAGCAAGTCTGAAAGCCTCATGGACCGAAACACTAAAACCCCGAAACCCGAAGTCTCGAAATCCTGAAGTGCCGAAAATGAAATTTTCGAAAACACGGAAATTGCAGAACCGAACGAGAGCTCAGAAAACTTATTTGAATCAAAATGTCTTTCGTTCTTGTTCGTATTGGCTTATAAATGTTATGGATTGTTCCAGAAGGAGTAATGGCCCGACAAACTTCAAATTTAATTACACAGTGCGTGTGCAGAGTTCAACAAAGGTCAGGACTCCAGTGAACCAACGCCGAGTATGGAGTGGGAAAAGGTGCAAATTACGCCCGAAACAGAAGACGAATAGGAAGGAAAGGATGTCAACCTGGGAGTCGAAGGATTGAACTCGAATGGGCATGGAAAAGAGAAAGATAAGGAAGGACACATAATGAAAATCATTGAAGGATTGCAAAGAGAGGCCAAGGCTCGCCAAGTTGATAGTCGAAAGCTCATGAAAGTCAGGGATCGGCAGGGTGAATTAAACTTAAAATTTTTGAAGAGCCTGGAGAGAATAGAGAAGAAACTTGAGAAGGGAAGGGACTCAAGTATGATGAAGAGTCGCAGAACCCATAGGAGAAGAAGTAGGTCAAGGAGTGGTAGCCGATATCTTAGTCACTCCCAAAGACATTCTGACAGGAAGACACACAGTAGTGTTGGCGTTCGGAAGTCACTCCTGGATTGCTAGCAGGAGTAGAGCCCGAAGCCCATCAGTTTTAATGTCACGGTTTATTTTGAAGGGTGATCAAATGGAGGAAGACTCCGAATGGCAGAGCCTCAGCTCAGAAACCAGATCAGGCACGCATGATAGAGTGAGGTCTTGATAAACTTCAAACAGTGAGCTATAGTAAAGGCGAGTAGGTGGAAGATTTACGCAAGAAGAGCGCGATGATCTAT
>ML787316.1:657692-705916 GCA_009831015.1 Picea engelmannii
TTGATCCGGGCGCGCCGATCCAGACCATCCGATCTCGCTTACTGTTTACCACGGGCGCATGGTCGCCCAAAACCTTGGACAAATGGGTTTTAACCCATTCATTTGATTTCCTACCCCCTTGGCAAGAAATATCGCTAACAAGTAGTTCAAGCCCATCCCCTACCAGAAAACATCGAAAATTTGGAAAGGAGGAATTGAAAGGGGAGATGAACAAGATTAAGCCTCCAACATTCGATGGAGAACATAAGAAGGAGGAAGATGCAGAGACCTGGTTGCTTGGCATGAAGAAATACTTCCAACTGCAGAATTATTCTGCCTATGCAGAAGGAAGAATTGCAATGTACCAACTGAAAGGAAAGGCATCCATGTGGTGGGATCAGTTTGTACAGGTGCAACACATCAGAGAGAAAGAGGTCACTTGGAAGGAATTTAAGAGGTATTTCGAGAAGAAATACCTGACTAAAAGATACTATGATAGAAATATGAAGGAGTTCTTCGAACTCAAGCTAGGTAACATGACTATTGATGAGTATGAACGAAGTTTCCTAGAACTACTGAAGTATGTTCCATTAATCAAAGTTGAGGCTATCAAGATTCAGAGATATCTAAGTGGACTTCCACCTTCCATGAGTGACAAGATTCAATTTGGTGATCCTAATACCATAGAAGAAACAATAAGAAGGGAGAAATGCTTGTATGAACAACAAAGAGAAAGGCCTACCCATCAGAAGGCTTGGAATGATCAGAGGAAGTTTAAGAAGGAATAGAGGCAGAAGGGAAACAAGCCTTCCTTTTTCAGAAGCAGTCCTTGGGGACAGTCATCTTTTAGAGAGCCCAGGAAAGTTGAAGGGAGTGAGGAGGTGCCAAGACCTCCACCTATGGAGTGTTGGGGCTGTAAAGGGAATCATAGGTACATAGACTACCCCCACAGAAAAGACAAAGCAAGAACTGTCCATACTGTTCAGCAAGCTAAAATAGTGGAAGATATGGGCAACACAATGCTGAGGATCTATGCATCCCTGGACAACAAGCAAGCAAAATTTCAATTGCACATGATTGAAGTGGAAGGTACGATCAACAACCGACCACTTGTTATTTTAATTGATTCAGGGGCTAGCCATAATTATGTAGATCCTAGAGTGGTGGAAAGTTTGCATCTAACGAGAAGCAAACATGAGAAGTCTTGGTTAGTGCAGTTAGCCACAGGGACCAAGAGGAAGGTCACTGAATTGGTTAAGTCCTATTCAGTGGACATGAAAGGAATGAGCACTAAGGCTGAACTGAACATTCTGCCTTTAGGCTTATACGATTGCTTAATTGGAATGGACTGGTTGGACCAGCACCATGCTCTTTTGGATTGCCGAAACAAGAGGTTTACATGCCTGAATGAGGAGGGAAATCAGGTAACAGTCCAAGGAATTCCCAGAGCCGTGGCTGTGAGGGAAATCTCAGCCATGCAGCTGAAGAAATGTTACCGGAAAGGCTGTCAACTATTTGCAGCTTGGGTGGAAGAAGCATCTCGAGATGAAGTCTTGAATCTGGAAGACCATGAAGTACTCAAAGAATTCAAGGACATATTTCAGGAGGTACCTGGACTACCTCCGAAGAGGGACATTGATTTTTCTATAAATTTGATGCCTGGAGTAGCTCCAATTTCGAAGGCTCCTTATAGAATGAGTATGCCAGAGCTGAAAGAGTTGCAATTGCAGCTCAAAGAGCTACTAAAGAAAGGTTACATTCACCCCAGTGTGTCACCTTGGGGAGCCCCGGTCCTATTCGTGAAGAATAAATATGGGACACTAAGACTGTGCATTAATTTTCGACAGTTGAATAAGGTCACTGTCAAGAACAAGTATCCTCTGCCAAGGATTGATGATCTTTTTGATCAGTTGAAGGATGCAAAAATATTTTCAAAAATAGACCTCAAATCAGGATATCACCAAGTGAGAATAAAGGATGAGGACATCAACAAGACCGCCTTTAAAACAAGGTATGATCATTATGAGTTCACGGTGGTGCCGTTTGGGCTGTCCAACGCACCTGCTATTTTCATGTGCTTAATGAATGGAGTGTTCAGAAATTATTTGGACAAGTTTGTCATAGTCTTCTTGGACGATATCTTGGTGTATTCCAAGATAGAGGAAGAACATGAACAACACCTGAGAATGGTACTGTAGGTGTTGAGAGAACACCAACTGTATGCAAAACTGAGCAAGTGCTCATTTTACCAAAGGCAGATCCATTACTTGGGACACATTATATCTGAAGAAGGGATCGCTGTGGATCCTGAAAAGGTAGAGGCCATTCGAGAATGGCCAGCGCCAAGGAATGAGGCAGAAGTTAGATCTTTTATGGGTATGGTGGGCTACTATAGGAGATTCATAGCCTGATTCTCAAAGATAACTCATTCTATCACTTCCTTGCAAAGGAAGGAGAAGAAGTTCCAGTGGACTAAAGAATGTGAAAGCAGCTTCCAGCGATTGAAGAAGCTGCTAACTAGTGCTCCAATCCCGAAGATTGCAGATCCAAATAAGGATTACGTAGTGTGCACAGATGCATGTAAGGAGGGGCTGGGAGGAGTTCTCAGCCAAGAGGGATTTGTAGTCTGTTATGAATCCCGAAAGTTGAAGGAGCATGAGAAGAATTATGCCACTCATGATTTAGAGCTGGCAACAATCGTCCACACCTTAAGGAAATGGAGACATTACCTCGTGGGCAAGAGATTTGAGTTGAGAACAGACCATAATGGCCTGAAGTATTTATTTGATCAACTGACCTTAAATGCCAGGCAAATCAGATGGCTGGATTTTCTATGCGAATATGACTTTGACATCAAGCATATCAAAGGGAAAGAAAATAAGGTGGCTGATGCACTCAACATAAAAGTGCACGAATTACATGCTACAACCATTAGCATGTACCGAACTGAGATGAAAGACAGAATTTTGGAAGCTGCAAATACTGATTTGCAGTACAGAAGTCTTGTAGCAAAGCTACAACAACGCGAGAGACCACAGACCAAGGAAAGTTACACCTTAGGAACTGATGGTTTACTTCTATATAGAAACAGAGTGTATTTACCCAATGTCCAAGAATTGAAGCTGGCAATTCTAAAGGAGATGCATAACGTGGCTTATGCTGGACATCCTGGTTATCAGAAGACTATGGCAGCAGTCAAAGGCCATTATTTTTGGCCCGGTTTGAAGAAAGAAATCACTGAATACATCGCCAGATGTATGGAGTGCCAAAAGGTTAAGGCTGAGCATAGGCACCCAGCAGGGTTGCTGCAGCCTTTACCCATCCCTGAGTGGAAATGGGAAGTGGTAACAATGGATTTTATCACCGGACTACCTAGAACAAGCAAGCAACATGATTCAATCATGGTGGTGGTGGACAAGCTTACTAAAGCCGCCCATTTTATTCCACTGAAAACCACCCACAGGGCAGCTGATGTTGCTGATATCTTTTTAAAAGAAGTTGCATGCTTGCATGGAATTCCGAAGACAATTGTGTCTGATAGGGACCCGAAATTCACTTCGAATTTTTGGAAGGGACTGTTCAAAGGATTCAGAATGAATCTGAACTTTAGTACAACTTATCATCCCGAGTCTGATGGACAGACAGAGAGAGTGAACAGAGTAATATAAGACATGCTGAGAATGTATGTGATGGATAAACCATCAAGGTGGGAAGACTACCTGCATTTGGTAGAATTCGCCTACAATAATGGGTATCATGCATCATTGAAGATGAGCCCATTCGAAGCGCTTTATGGAAGGAAGTGCAACACTCCAGTGAGCTGGGATAATCGAGCTGACAGAGTAGTAGTTGGGCCTAAGCTACTCAAAAAGATGGAAGACCAAATGATAAGAATTAAACATAATCTAAAAGCTACCCAGGACAGGCAGAAAATTTACACGGATAGTAACAAAACCCATAGAGAGTTCAAAGTGGGTGACCATGTTTTCCTGAAAGTGAAAACTAACAGGAGTTCCCTGAGGCTGGGAAGTTGCGCCAAGTTGGTAGCAAGATTTTGTGGGCCATTTGAGATCCTGGAAAGGATTGGGCCGGTTGCATACATGCTTGCATTACCTGCATCTATGACTGTACATAATGTGTTTCATGTTTCACTTCTTAAGAAATACGTACCTGATGCTAATCATGTTATCGATTGGAATGTGATTCAGGTGGAACCAAAAGGTGTCCTGCAAGTGCATCCTGTACACATATTGGACAGGAAAAGCAAACAGCTTCGGAATCGAGTCATAGAGCTTGTAAAGGTCCAGTGGACCTGGTACGGTCCTGAAGACGTGACATGGGAGCATGCAGATGTTATGCGGGCAGAGTACCCATATCTTTTTGAATTTTTTTGAAAATCTTGTAGATGTTGTGTAAAGTTTCACTGAGGACAGTGAAAAAATAAGGGGAGGGGGATTGTAGTGTCCCCAAGGCTGAGCCCCATTGTAAGCCATGTTCTGAAATGAATTGTAATTATGTTTTATAGGCTGGTGAGCCAAGCTTTTATAAGCTGGAGGCTTATGTGTTTGTTAGGCCAGGGAGCCTGAGTGTTGAAGGCCAGGAACCTGTTGTTGTATATGTTATCACGCAGAACAATTAATAAAATATAAACACTGCCATGTGCAGACCGACCACGATGAATGAGTGAAGGGGGACTAAGCATCCATAGAGTGGGCAAGGAATTAGGGGCTGGAAGGTGGGAAAAGGGGCTAAGTGTTGAGCCTAGGGGCTAATCCTAGGGGGCTTAAGCCTGGGAATAATATTTTACTATTATTCCAAAAGAACATATGCCATTTATGTTTTATCCTAAGTTTCTGGCAAGGCGATGATGTACAAGGGTGATTTGTGCGGGTGGAACGCATGTAGTTCCATGGGTGACAAGTGTCAACCATGGTGCATGCGAATAAAACGGCTAGGATGAGCCATGAGAAGGGTTCCTTCCCCATTCTACCCGATTGTCTGAACACGTACGGAGCCCTGGATAGTACTACCAACCCGACTCCTGCAGAGAAACTTCGTGCGTCCCTGTGATTCGAAAAGTCTGTGTCTGGCTCTGAGAAAATCGGTGTGGATATTCCCTGAACGAGAAGCCTGCGTGGATTTGGGGAAAGTGTCTGTGTTTGTTCTGGAAAGCTGGTACACCCCTTCTCCATTCTAAACCGAGGAGTCTGAATCAACCCCTACGTGGACAACTCGTCACGCATCCTTGAGAATCCAGAATGTGAGTCTATTCCGTGTTGCCAAATTGAGAAAACAGAAGTGTCTCGTCCCTGTTAAGCCTGGTTATACTGTTTCACCTGTCTGGAGCTACCCTGGGGTGTTCATGTCTGGATTCCCGTGGATTGTGGTGGACGTGTAGTGTTTGATCCTGTGTGGCTTGTTGGCCAGTTTGTACAACACTCTCTCCAAGTGAGAGAGGTGGTTGAAGATTGGAAGAATAGGTTGTTGGACCTGTGAGCGACTCCCTCTAGGTGAGAGAGTGCGCAGAGGAAGGAGAGAACTTCTTGAAGGAACCTTGAAGCTGCCATAGAGCCCAGAGACTTCTGGTCCGACCTCTTCCTGTAACCCAAGGCAAGGGAGATTAGCAGCCGAAGGACTGCCCAGGTGACAAAGAAGGTGTATACTCCTGGGGTGGAACATGCATGTGGGGAATGAGGGTCTATGGGCAGTGAGCATGGGAGGTTCCTTGGAGAGAATCCCTTCCTTGTGGTTGTGTGTTGTTTTCCTATAACCTCAGCCTAGCCTAGGATTCATTGTCTTGGGGTGGATCTTAGTCCCAGCTCAGGGGTGACCCACTGCTGAGCTGATGAGCAGTGTGGTCTAAGGCTGGGAGGTTTGTGGAAGGCCTGCACTTGGTTGGTGGATTCTACCACTGTTAAAAGATAAGTATCTGATTATGTTTTAATCATGTTTTGCATGACTCTACTGCTTATGTTATCATGATTTCCATTGTGTATATGAATTAGTATGAAACACTATTGATTGTTAATTATGGTAGTAATTCATATGAATACTCTGTTAGAATGTGTTTATTTGTTTAAATGCGTGTGGATTATATAATAGCTGTATGAGTTATGTACCAAGTGGTCTTAAAGTTTCTTTTAAGAGCGATTAAGCCATCGTAGCAGAAAATGTGCGCTACATAATGAGCCTCTCACTTTCGTGACCCACATAATGACCTTGTCCCCTACTTAGCCATTTTCCCATTTTCTTCATTCCCCACTCTCCCACTTCCCATACTTATCCATTTTTCCTTCTTTCCATTCTACTCTCCCTCCTTACTATCCTCCATACTTAACCATTTCCATACTTAACGCATTTTCATACTTACCCTATTTTCATTTTCATCATCCACTTAGTTAATTTTCATAATACCCACCACTTAGTCATTTTCATAATTCATTTCAACATTATTTTTATAATTCATTTCCATTTTCCATTTTCCATTTACCATTGTAGTTTTCCTATTTCCATTTTTCATTTTCCATATTTTCACAATTTCTATGTTCATATCCATTTTCCCATAATTCATTTTCATTTTCTAGTTCATTATCGTAATTCATTTACATTTTCTTTTTTCCATTATTCTTTTCCCAGATTTTATATTTCATTTCCATTTTGTTATTTCCATGTACCATATTTCACGTAATTCCATTATAGACTTCCCCAACACTTACCATGTTTTACTCTTTCAACACTTAGCCAAATTCAAGCAATGTGGATGCGAAGCTACATACCATCCCTCAACTCTTTTTGGGTCTCCAGGTCTGCAAGTCTGCATTCACTTTTCACCATTCATTTTCCACCTTTTTTCATACTTATCTATATTTCTCATTTCAGAGCGTACCTCCTTACTCTTCCTCATATCCATGTTCGTAGGTCCGCACGTCCACATTCACTAATATGCACTCTCCATTTCCCTTTTTTCACCTCATACTTAGTCATTCTTACCATTTTCTATCCCCTCACCTACCTCCTTTACCTCCACATTGCTGTAACTCCACAAACCCTACATTTACTTTTTTTAATATTATTTCCTATCCTAAGTTTATTCTCCCTTTTCATGGACTTACCATACTGGGACATGTGGCAGTGACATGGCCATAACCTCAAATGACATGTGGCAGTGAGGTAGACTAATACCATAATGCCATTTGGTGGTGACATAGACCAACCCACCGGTGACACA
This sequence comes from Picea engelmannii, assembly GCA_009831015.1. NCBI lineage: Eukaryota > Viridiplantae > Streptophyta > Pinopsida > Pinales > Pinaceae > Picea > Picea engelmannii. The sequence continues at coordinate 664,900 of ML787316.1, forward strand.
TGGCGATGACATGGGAACTAACTGGGTTATGACTGGGCTATGATTGGACGCTGACTGGGTCATCAAAATTTTATTAATTCATGAACTTTTCCTAAGGCAAGAGAGCTACACCAAAGTCTCTATAGTCTTCTTTTTTCCACATCAGTACTATGGTAAAATTTTCATTATAAACACTTAAAAAATCTTGACCACAATGCAAGTGGGATATCACTTTAAAGGAAAAATTTGAAATTGTAATGGAGTGGAAGAAATTAGATCAAGGGCTACGATTAACTTGTGAGTTAGATAAATGACTACTAAGCGACGAATTTCTGGAAGCCATAACACAAGATCCGAGTGTCTGTTTGGGGTGAAATTTACCTCCTTGCAAAGGTAATTAGATGAGGAATATGTTTCATGAGTATAAATTGGCCGTGAAATTCCCAAAAAATCAAAATAATAGTAAGTTTGATTTCTATGGTTTGGTAATAGATCTGCTTGGAACCTCAACATCCCAAGGTCATATCTTGAGATCAAGAACTCCAAATTGTGCTCAGGAGGATTCGTTGGAAATATGAGGGGATGGATATTCCATATAAAATGTTTTCCATGGTTGAAAGGGAAAATATATTACTCATCAAATTAAAACACAACCCACTTTTTTTAAAGGCAATCAAATTGAAAAATAAAGAATAAAGTTTATTAAAGGAATAAGTGGGCCCTACTTGAAGGCACAAATTTCAATGAAAAAATTCATTAATGAGAATCAAATGAAACGTTAATTTAAAGTGTTTTACTCCAAAAAGGAATCATGAAAAGTTATAGAAAGGAAAACCCTAACTACTTCAAGAACATTGAGAGCGAATTTTAAAAGGGAAAGAGAAGGAATTATTAGGAGGTCGACAGTAAGAAATTTCTATAGTTGTGAAGAGTTCACAAGAAGAAAAGTTCTATCTCCAAGATTTATTGGATTGGCCTGCTAAAGCTTGTCTCTCTACATTTTCTTCTTTTCTGTTTCTTTCCATCAAATCTTCCATGAATGTAATGAGAACATGAAGATTTGGGTTTGAGCAATTCTTTATTTGAAATCTTCAGTCATCCTGTAACATTTCAGTTCCATAGGAGAAAGATCCCTCCTTGTTAAAAGGAAATTGCTATTTCATTCAATTTATTAGTTGTCATTGAGACTTTGTAGACGATGTTTCATCTCTCTTGTTTATGATATTATTAAACTTCTCATATTTGGGATATTGTTATAAATTTCTTCTGCAAATAACTACTCAGGGCACTACATTGGTGTTTTCTTTGATTTGAGTTGAAAGCATGTGATTTCAAATGTATTTCCTATCAAAATCCTTTTTGGTTTGTAATGAAGTTATTATTTAAAGTTTTTTGAAGACCTTTCATTTCTTCATGTTGCAAAAGTAATAACAGATTCTGAGTTCAGTTTATCTTACAAGAAAGAAATAATGTCAGTTGAATGGAGACTCCAAAACCTTGTAGAAACAAATATTTGTTGACAGAATTTATCTTATATTTTATTCAAATGATATGATGTATATTTGTATATAAATATTGTACATTTGTATTTACAAGCTGTGTTGGGAGATATTTCATTTATTGTAGAATCTTATAAGGAACCTTCTAACACTTCATCCAAAGAGGAGTACCACCTCTATAAAAATGCAGGGGGATTCATTTCCTCATGAGGTCAACCTTAAGACCATAAAAAACCCTTTTATATCAACAATAGTGTAAGATAGAGAAGGGGATTCCATCCCTAGGGTGGTGTAGGATGGGGAAGAGAGATAGGTGGTGGAAAAGGATATAAGAGTCTATTAGTTGTCATTTTTTGGGTATTGGGTTGTGTGAGAGAGTTTATCTATCTATAGGAGTCATTTTTCCTTGTGGACTCATAGCCCCAACTTGGGGGTGGCTTATTGTTGAGAGAACTAGAGCAACAAAGCCTATGATTGAGAGGAATGTCCATTGTATGGAGCTAGTCGATGGTATTTCTTCATAAGATAAGTGTTACGAGTTCTATGTTATGCTAAGATTATTATGTGTATTTTTCTATTAAAAATGTTGTGGTTGATTAATAATTTACATTATGATATAATTCAGTGAATTGCATGAGTTTCTTGTTATATTGCATGCATATTTCCTTATATAACTAGATATAGAACATATTGGTATCAAAATTGGTAATTACAACTAAGTATGTGTTGGACCCACCGACCACATTGAGAGGGGGGTGAATCAGTGCAGGGATCCTTTTAAAACTCCCCCTTCACAAAAATCCTTAGTTAGAAATCACCAATTACTCATCACTTATTGTTGTCATTTATAACCAGTTAAATGTGAACATACATCAGCAACATATACCAACAAAAAATATCATCAATAAGTCATCACCACAAGGAACACAAAGAACACAAGATGTATGTACAATTTGCTTTTTATTACGGACTACAATCCTTAGGTTATCAACAACAACTGAATAGAGTTACAACTCCATAAGAGCACCAGCTCTACAATGCAAGACTCAACTTACACAACTCAACACCAACTGAGAAGAGGAATCAATCCTCAACAAATACAAATTTGTCAACAGGTATGCGACCTGCCAGTAGTGCAACACATGTATGTATGTGTCCTACCAGTAGTACAACTCGCGTATGTACGTGACCAATATGTAATACAACCTGTGTATGCCTTCTGCGTAATTAGGGTTTTCTCTCTATGAAAAACTTAATCCGTTATAGCCTTCGGTCACATCTACTTATGTATTTCATTATCCAATCTGAACCATAACCAATCACAACATTGTTGAAATTACTAAGACAAATGAGAGGGGGGGTGAATCAGTTGTTACTGTGCTTAAACAATTTTAAGTCTATTAAACCATTTTTAATATTTCATCAAGTGACCATCAATATTATACATCATATGGACAACATAAATAATGAGCATCAATCACTCATAATATATACATAGAGACAAATTTTCACGAGGAAACCCATAAAGGGAGAAAACCTCTTCTTCTTCGAAATGATGGGCAATATTTTAAGTTTTGTGCATCATCTATATTTGAGCACCAACTCAAAGTGAGGCTACTACCTCTGTTTTACAAGCTCCAACTTGTTGAGATCACCAACTCTCTGGTTTCTCTAGCACCCACTAGAAGGAATCACCAACTCTCTGGTTTCTCTAGCACCCACTAGAAGGAATCACCAACTCCATAAATATTCCAGCACCAACTGGATTTATACAAGCACCAACCTGTATACAAAAAACTCTGTGTTTTCTCGAGCACCACCCTGCCACCCTGTTTTTTTCTAGCCACAACTAGATAGAAGATACAACTTCCAATATTCAAGCATCAAATTGAATATCAGAGGACCATAGTCCTCCCTAGAACCACCCTTCCTCCCTGATTATAAATAAATGATTGACAAACAAAGAATACATGTATCTCAATTCTTACCCCTTCTTCATTGTTCTGCAGTTCTTCTCTGGTTCAAAAACTGTTCTGCAATTCTTCTCTGCTTCATGCTATTCTGCTATTCTTCTCTTGCTTCTGTCTGTTCAGTGACTGTTACTCATCTTTGAGTTTTATCTCATGCTCTGCATACTGTAATTTTACCCTTCTTACAGTTCATCTCATTTTTCTGGTTAGAATAGACAACCTCACATAGTCACTGCATCTCTCTTTTATACACACTAGCCTCATCAGTTACACTTCGAATCTCCTTGGGAAAAGAAGAAAACATCTCAGCAACTGAATAGCCAACCGATCAAAAAACATGATTCGATTATGCTAACTGAAACGTAACTGAACAGTTAATCATGAAGATCAATAGTAGCCCTTCGATCATATGCTCAAATAACTAGCACCGTTGGATTAAATCCACAGGGTCTTGCATTTATCCCATATGCCCACTGGCTGTGACCACGGGCCTAATCAAAATGTGTTTCACATTTTTCATTTCGGCAATCCTGTTTCAAAGGGTCTCGATGCTCCAAGTTGCGATCGCTGAAATGGAGCTTAGCTCTGCTAGCTCCTCCCTCTCACATGACCACTGGCGGTGACCATAGCCTATACAAAAAGGAATTTTCTCATTTCGCATTTCGGTAATCCAGAGATGAAGAGTCTTGACTCTTCATGTTGTGATATTCGAAAAGGGGCTTAGCTCTGCTAGCTCCTTCCTCCAGCCTTTGATGATGTGACCTTTTCTATGACCATGGGCCAGTCCTTATCGCAATTTCACATATCGCGAGTTGGAAGGATATAGGATTTCCTTCCTTTGACTTTCCAGTCAGTGAGATGCCAATCACTTTCCATGTGTCATCTGCATCCAACGTTCCACAACATACCTCGATCCAAGGGTTCAGATCAACCATCAATCCGATGACTCGGATCATTTCGGAATATCGCATATCGCGAGTTCCCACACCATGCTCCATTGACTCCTCCAATGTGCAAGTCAGTGAAATTCCAATCGCTTGCCACGTGTCCTATGACTCTAATGGTAAGGATTGTTATCGTGATTTCTCATATCGCGAGTTCGAGGGGTTAGAGAACCTCTTTCCTTTGGATTTCCCGATCCGCGAAACTACGAAACGAAACCTTTGTCGTGCTCTGACTATTTTCCATGCGTCCTTCTTGGATCAACGGTCCTCCTGCTTTCGAGACTTTCTAAGCCCGCTTCATATTGTACTTAAAGATCATGCTCCTTCTTCTAGATCCGACGATGGTTGGTCTTCACACTTAGATTTGACGCCTGAGATCTATTCTCCTCTTCTGTGCGCTCCTCTAGTCTTAATTCAGATCTGACGGTCATCGAGATTTCTGAATGGGATCCAACGATCACTGTTGCTCCTCCTTCTGAGCTTACACTACTGATCTTTCCATTCCATAATTGTCGTTGTGATTCTGATCATGATCTTTGCCATCAATGAAAAACATGCATACTCTTCCTTTGTCTGAAAAACATGCCAACAATCTCCCCCTTTGACATTGATGGAAACCCCTTGAAACCCCTTGAAGAATATCCAATTATACCACTGTAGCATCCTTAAAATTACCACACTTTCTCCCCCTTTGACATCAATGTCAAAGAAGAAACATGCCCCCCCTGAGCTGTTGCAGTACATACTCCCCCTGTCAACTATGAGCAACTTAGAAATAAAACAAATATTCAATAAGTACTCCCCTTGACTAGGTGAACAGATTAGACGAAAGAAGTTACAACCCCCAACTTTTGACGAAGATATTCAAAAGGGTCACTGCTAACGGTTTAATAAAGATATGAGCTATCTGTTCTGTGGAAGGAATATAATTCAGCTGAACGACTCTATTTGTAACTTGTTCTCTGAGAAAATGGTATTTTATTGGGATATGCTTAGTCTTGGAATGAAGAATAGGATTCTTGGAGACACTAATGGAACTAGTGTTATCACAGTGAATTGTAATCAGATCAGTATAATTTACCTTCAAATCTGCAAGAGTTTGAATCATCCATAAAATCTAAGTGCAACAAGTATCAACAACAATGTACTCTGCTTCTGTAGTTGATAAGGAAATAGATCCCTACTTCTTACTAATCCATGCTACCAACGAGTCACCCAGGAAGAATGCACCTCCACTGGTGCTCTTTCTCTCATCCACACAATTTTCCCAATCTGCATCTGAATAAGTAGTTAACTGAAAATTTTGATTTCTGGGATACCACAGGCCATAAGTCATTGTTCCCTTCAAGTATTTGAATATCCTTGTGACAACTACCAAATGACTTTGTTTAGGAGCAGAATGATAATGACCTACCATTCCAACAACTTGCATTATATCAAGACGAGATGTTGTGATGTACATAAGACTGCCTATCATAGAGCGATATGTCCTTTGATCAACATCAGGTGAAATATCATCTTTACTAAGCTTGCAACCAATGACCATAGGTGTACTAATAGGAGAGGAATCCTCCATTTGAAATTTCTTCAACATCTCTTTCAAATATTTTTCTTGAGAGATAAATATTCCTGCATAACTCTGATTTACTTGTAAACCCAGAGAGTATGATAGTTCTCCTATCATGGACATATCAAACTCTGTTTGCATAGAGTTAGCAGACCACTATATAGAAGGTTCATTAGTACAACAAAAAATAATATCATCTACATAAACCAAAACAACTAGTAAATTATCACCTTCATGCTTAATGTAGAGATTGTTGTCAACATTACCTTTCTTGAATCCTTTGTCTTGTAAGAATTTTTTCAGTCTATAATACCAATCTTGTGGTGCTTGTTTCAGTCCATATAGAGCCTTCTTCAACTTGCATACATAGTTAGGATTATCTGTCAATGAGAATCCTTCAGGTTGCTCCATATATATTTCTTCCTCTAGATATCCATTAAGAAATGTTGACTTAACATCCATCTAATACACTTTAAAGTTCTTATGACATGAATATGCAAGAAACATTATGATAGCTTCCAATCTTGCCACTGGTGCAAAATTTTCATCAAAATCCCGACCTTCAACTTGTTCATACCCTTTACAGACCAATCTGGCTTTATTTCTAACAACTTGTCCTTTTTCATTCATTTTATTTTTGAACACCCATTTGGAACCTATTACATTCTTGTCTTCAGGTCTAGGAACAAGCTCCCAAGTATTGTTCTTCTCAATCTGATCAAGATCTTCATTCATAGCTCTAATTCAATCATCATGTTGGCTAGCTTCATCAAAATTTTTAGGTTTAACCATAGATAAAAAAACAACATGGGATTGTTCTGAGTCTTTAATCAATTTTCTTCTTGTCTGAACTCCTTTATTTATATCTCAAATTATCTGATTTTCAGGATGATTCTTTCTAACAATTCTGAGAGGTGAGTTTGCTTCTTTCTGCTGATTTGTGTCAGTTAGAGTATTCGTATCTTCATCTGATTCAGATTCTTCTCTTTCTAATCCTTGGACCTGTTCATATTCGTTTTCAATTATATATTTTGTGCTTGGTTCAACATTGCTTACATTTCCTATTGGGATTTCTTCATCAACTATTATGTCAATACAATCAACCAATTTATGCAGCCTCTTATTGTAGCATCGGTAACCTTTACTGTTTGTAGCATAACCTAAGAATATACCTTCATCATCCCTGTCATCATATTTGCCAATATTTTCATCATTATTCTTGATATAACATTTACTCCCAAAGACTTTAAAATGCTTGATTGAGGCAGGTCTTCCAAACCATAATTCATTAGGAGTCTTGTCACTGTGTGGCATGAGATGAGATTTGTTCAGAATACGAACAACTGTACGTATTGCTTCCACCCAATATGTCTGAGCAATATTTTTTTCATCCATCATTGATCTTGACATTTGTTGTACTGATCTATTCTGTCTCTCAACAACTCCATTTTGCTATGGAGTCATTGGGATTGTGTACTCTCTTTTGATCCCAAGTTTATCACAAAAATCTCCTCCTCTATCAGACCTTACTGCCTTCAATCTTTTTCCTGTTTGATTTTCAGTCAGAGCCTTAAACACTTTGAATTTTTCAAATGCTTCATATTTTTCTTTCAGAAAGGCAACCCATGTTAGTCTAGAATAATCATCAATAATCAACATAAAATAGTTTTCTTTTCCTGTACCTTCTTTTCTTGATGGTCCACATAAATCCATATGTACTAATTGGAGAGGTTTTTCTGTTGAAGGAAATTTTTTAGATTTGAACTATGTCCGAGTAAGCTTTCCTATCTAGCATGGTTTACAAACATAATCATATGGCTTTGATATCATTGGAAGATCCTTTACTGCCCCACTGTTTTTGAGCTTGATTATATGATCACAATTTAAGTGTCCAAGTCTCCTATGCCATAGCCAACTTTCATCATACTTGCTTAAGTGGCATTCTTCTTTTTATTCTTTTAACACATAGACATTGTTTTCCGTTCTTATCCCTTTTGCAACTAGCTATCCTGAATTCACAGATTTTATTCTACAATATTTAGAAGTAAAAATGACTTCACATCCTCGGTCACAGACTTGACTGACACTAAACAGATTATGTTTCAGACCTTCTACAAACAACACATCTTGAGCTTTCCCTTTTCCATTACTCAAACTTACCATTCTTTTACCTTTTATTTTTCCTCGTGCATCATTTCCAAAAGTTACATTCCCTGATTTGCTTTCACTTAGAGTTAGAAACTTACTTTTGTCTCTAGTCATATGTTTGGAACATCCATTGTCAATATACCAGGGATTATTTTGTCTTTGGGCTGATAACACTAGTCTACACTTGTCATCTTATTTCTTCTTCCAAATCTTGAAATTTCCAGCAGTGGGATTTGAGTCTGGCTTAAAATTCCTTAAGTGACAATCTGCAGCTTTATGTCCATAGTTATGACAGATGTAACATTCTAGTTCACTGAATAACAGATCATAATGATTGTTATGCTCATAAATATTGTTATGTTTCACCTGCGTCCTTCCCCCATCCATAACACGATTTATAGTCTGTGGTCTTTTGTTTCTTGGCTGGCTCAATCTTTGTTATGGCATATAATTATTCCTTGAGTATCTTGATTTCACATATCTAGATCTTAAAGAACAGTTTACAGCTTTGTGACCAAAGTTAGAACAGAAAAAACAATAACCATAGAAAAAACCTTTGTACCTGAAAAAAGACTGTAGTTGATTTCTTCCATGCTGATGATTTCTTTGATCAGAAGATGTGTTTGTGTTATTTCTTTGATCTACAGATTTGGTTCTGGTACTTTTTCTTTCATTCCTTCTTGGTGGTTGATTTTCTTTCTTTGTTTCTACAGAGTGGTTGTTGTCAATGATTGTAGATTTGACAAACTTGATGAGTTCTGTATTACTTGGATGATCACTACTTGATCCTTCTTCATAGCCCAAGCCATCTTTCAACTTTGGATTCCTTTGCTGATTTAGAATGGAAGTTAATTCTTCTGAGGCTTTAATACTTGACAGATTTTGGTGATACAATGCCTTAAACTTCTCCATTTCTTTTTTGTTTTTTACTATCTCTTCTTCTAAGGCTTCACACCTCACTTTCTTCTCTGACAACTGTTGTTTCAATATGTCTTTTGTTTTCTTTGCCTCTTCTAACTCCACTTTTAGTAGAGCAAAGTTTTCATTAGGTTTTTCACCATTCATTTTAAATTGCATCAACAACTATTTTTGTTTTCTCTTCTTACATATGAGTCTGTCAATTTCTTCCAAAGCACTTATTAATTCACCTTCCATATCCACCACAGCTTCTTCATCATCCATTTCACCTCCTCTGTGTTCATCATCAAGATATCCCATAGCCATAAGCATAAAATCATTCACTTTGTCTTAACATGATGAATCACTATCTATGTCTTCTAAGGAATTGTCATTGTTTGTACACAAACTTTTCTTTTTACTATATTTCTTGAATTTGTACTTCTTTTCATCATAAGAGTTCTGGTTCTTTTTCTGGTGGGGACACTTAGATGCAAAATGACCTATATTACCACAGTTAAAACATTTGAAGGGAAGCTTGCCTTTATATTTTCCTGATCCTTTCTTTAACCTTCTCACAAATTTTGCCTCAATATCATCTAAATCTGAATCAATATTCTTGTCTTCTTTAAAAGATGCTTCTCTAGTAATGGATTTATCTTTGCTGATTCTCATTTCATATGCAGTTAGAGTTCCTAGGATTTGATCAATGGACAACGTTTTAAGATCATTTAGTTCTTCTATTGCAAAGACTTTTGGATTAAATTTATCAAGCAGAGATCTTAAAATCTTTTGAACTAAAAATGATTCTTCAATCTTCTCACCAAGACCCTTCATTGAATTCACAATTTCTTCAACTCTTAAAAAATACTTGCTAACTGTTTCATCTTCATTCATCTTTATTTGTTCAAACTTCAACCTATATGTTTGAAGTTTGGCATCTTTTACTTTCTCATTTCCTTCATAACTGTTAATAAGTTTATCCCACATAGCTTTAGCAGTTTCAAGATGCATCACCTTTACAAACTCAGCTTCAGCAAGTCCATTCAAGATAGAATTCATTCCTTTAGAATTAAAGCTAAACTCTAACTTATCATCCTTGGAAGCCAACACACCAGGCTTTGTATATCCAGTCTCTACTACATCCCAAACATCAACACCTAAGGCCATTAAATATGTTCTCATTCTAACCTTCCAGAAGGAAAAATTTGTTCCATCAAATAGAGGAGGCTTAGTAGCTGAAGTCCCTTCATGGCTTGTCATGTTTAATCTTACAGATCTACCTTTGAATAAAAGGAACCTGCTCTCATACCAATTGTTGAAATTACTAAGACAACTGAGAGGGGGGGTGAATCAGCTGTTACCGTGCTTAAACAATTTTAAGTCTATTAAACCATTTTTAATCTTTCATCAAGTGACTATCAATATTATACATCATATGGACAACATAAATAATGAGCATCAATTACACATAAGATATACACAGAGACAGAGTTTCACGAGGAAACCCATAAAGGGAGAAAACCTCTTATTCTTCGAAATGATGGGCAGTCTTTTAAGTTCTGTGCATCATCTATGTTTGAGCACCAACTCAAAGTGAGGCTACTACCTCTGTTTTACAAGCTCCAACTTGTTGAGAGCACAAACCCTCTGGTTTCTCTAGCACCCACTAGAAGGAATCACCAGCTCCCTAAATATTCCAGCACCAACTGGATTTATACAAGCACCAACCTGTATACAAAAAACTCTGTGTTTTCTCGAGCACCACCCTGCCACCCTATTTTTTTCTAGCCACAACTAGATAGAAGATACAACTTCCAATATTCAAGCATCAACTTGAATATCAGAGGACCATAGTCCTCCCTAGCACCACCCTTCCTCCCTGATTATAAATAAATGATTGACAAACAAACAATATAGGTATCTCAATTCTTACCCCTTCTTCACTGTTCTGCAGTTCTTCTTTGGTTCAAAAATTGTTCTGCAATTCTGCTCCGCTTCATGCTATTCTTCTATTCTGCTCTTGCTTCTATCTGTTCAACAACTGTTACTCATCTCTGAGTTTTATCTCATGCTCTGCATACTTTAATTTTACCCTTCTTACAGTTCATCTCATTTTTCCAGTTAGAACAACCAACCTCACACAGTCGCTGCATCTCTCCTTTTATACACACCAGTCTCATCAATTACACTTCAAATCTCCTTGGGCAAAGAAGAAAACATCTCAGCAACTGAATCGCCAACCGATCAAGAACCATGATTCAATTATGATAACTGAAATGTAACTAAACAGTTAATCATGAAGATCAACAGTAGCCCTTCGATCAGATTCTCAAATAACCAGCACCGTTGGATTAAATCCACAGGGTCTTGCGTTTATCCCATATGCCCACTAGCTGTGACCACGGGCCTAATCAAAATGCGTTTCGCATTTCCCATTTCAAAAATATTGTGTCGAAGGGTCTCGACGCTCCAAGTTGTGAACCCCTAAATGGATCTTAGCTCCGCTAGCTCCTCCCTCTCACATGACCACTGGCGGTGACCACAACCTATACAAAAAGGTATTTTCTCATTTTGCATTTTGGTAATCCAGAGATGAAGAGTCTTGACTCTTCATGTTGCGATCTTTGAAAAGGGGCCTAGCTCCGCTAGCTCCTTCCTCCAACTTTTGACGATGTGACCTTGTCTATGACCATGGGCCAATCCTTATTGCAATTTCGCATATCACGAGTTGGAAGGTTATAGGATTTCTTTCCTTTGACTTTCTAGTCAGCGAGATGCCAATCGCTTGCCATGTATCCTCTGCATCCAACATTCCACGACATACCTCGATCCAAGGGTTCATATCAACCCTCAATCCAACAGCTCGGATCATTTCGGGATATCGCATATCGCGAGTTCCCACACCATGCTCCATTGACTCCTCCAATGTGCAAGTCAGCGAAATTCCAATCGCTTTCCACGTGTCCTATGACTCCAATGGTCAGGATTTCCTCGCGATTTCGCATATCGTGAGTTCGAGGGGTTAGAGAACCTCTTTCCTTTGTATTTCCTGATCTGCAAAACTTCAAAATGAAACCTTTTTCGTGCTCTAACTATTTTCCACGTGTCCTTCTTGGATCAACGGTCCTCCTGATTTCAGGACTTTCTAAGCCCGCTTCATCTTGTACTTAAAGATCATGCTTCTTCTTGTGGATCCGACGATGGTCAGTCTTCGCACTCAGATCTGATGCCTGAGATCTATTCTCCTCTTCTGTGTGCTCCTCCAGTCTTAATTCGGATTTGACAGTCATCGGGAATTCTGAATGGGATCCAACGATCACTGTTGCTCCTCCTTCTGAGCTTACATTGCTGATCTTGCCATTCCATTATTGTTGCTGTGCTGCTGATAGTGATATTTTCCATCAATGACAAACATGCATACTCTTCCTTTGTCTGAAAAACATGCCAACAATCTCCCCCTTTGGCATTGATGGCAATCCCTTGAAGAACATCCAATTTTACCATTGTAGCATCCTTAAAATTACCACACTTTCTCCCCCTTTTACATCAATGTCAAAGAAGAAACATGCTCCCCCTGAGCTGTTGCAGTACATACTCCCCCTGTCAACTATGAGCATCTTAGAAATACAACAAATATTCAATAAGTACTCCCCCTGACTAGGTGAACAGATTAGACAAAAGAAGTTATAACCCCCAACTTTTGACGAAGATATCCAAAAGGGGTCGCTGCTAACGGTTTAGTAAAGATATCAGCTATCTATTCTGTGGAAGGAATATAATTCAGCTGAACGACTCTGTTTGTAACTTTTTCTCTAAGAAAATGGTATTTTATTGGGATATGCTTAGTCTTGGAATGAAGAATAGGATACTTGGAGACACTAATGGCACTAGTGTTATCACAGTGAATTGTAATCGGATCAGTATAATTTACCTTCAAATCTGTAAGAGTTTGAATCATCCATAAAATCTGAGTGCAGAAAGTAGCAATAGCAATGTACTCTGCCTCTATAGTTGATAAGGAAATAGATCCCCGCTTCTTACTAATCCATGCTACCAACGAGTCACCCAGGAAGCATTTGGTTTCACATACTAGTGATCCACTTTCCCTTATCTAGATCTGAATTAGAGTTTGAGCTAGAGTCCAAATCCAAGATTTTAGGCTCCATTAGCAATCACTACATCAAGTGATATTTATCAGTGTTGTGCTAGAGGTTATTGTGGAACTCACACCACTTTCTAGTGTCTTCTTTGATTTCCTGTTACCCTGCTTAACCTATGGCTTGGATTGGTTCACATGAGGTTGTCTATCCTTGCTTTGTCCTCTGTTCTATGAGTTAGGGATTCCTTTACCATGATTTTTCTATGGAATATTCAAAGACTCAAGCCCTCTCTTATTGTTTTTCTTAAAATTTTGTTCAATTTTGACAAATATCGATAAGTGGTTTCTAGAGAGGAGATTTCCAAGAACTCCATCTCTGTTTGGATGTACTCATGCATGCCACTACAATACTTTAGATCCAAATTCCACTGATATTTTTTGATACCCATATTTGATCGCAAGTTGTGGAAGTTAGTGGTGTACCCTAGCACCATCTGGTGCCTCTCCTTGTGCACATTTATCCATCTTGTGTACTAGTCATCATAGTTTCCAACAAGGTAGAAGTCCTCCTTTATATATGGACAAAATCCAGCCAAGTGGGTTCTATCCTAAATGTTGTAGAATTATATTTGGCATGTATCCTCGAGTAATTGTACCACCAATATTTAACATAGGGAAGGGACTTAAGGAGTGTGAATGTGATATTTTTGTTTTCGGATTTTTTTTTTTAAATAGTAATAACCTTCTAATAAATTTATCCATTTCTTCAAAGTGTTTGCATCTATCTATAAAGGAATGTAAAATTTAACTTGTACATTGAAGGGTGTCACACCTATGAAATGACTACTTTTTGAATTATCTCTATCACAGTTGGTAGTCCTTGAAGGATTCACGTGAAATTATTTATCATCTCATTCCTTTGTTGCATGAGGGATTCCTTGAGCAAAAAATTGATAGAATCTCTCGTTCCATAATCTTTGATTTTTTTTTCCCATAGGAGACCACTTGGGCCGGAAAGAGTGGTCTTTCCCAAGATTAGTTAGATTAATATCCAACTCCCTATACCTTGACTTCATCGGGGACATGCAGAGAGAAACAACAAAGAGAATATCACTCTAACACCATTGATTTGGTTTATGTAGAGAATGAAATGAAGGACATATTATAAATAGAAATACATAGATATAGTACAAATAACACAACCTCCATTTAGCATGAAATATGAAATTATCATCCGTAATTATCATAAGTGATTTTGTGAAAATTATTCAAAAGTTGAGGCAATTCATACAAGATAGTAGTAATTGGAACTTGACATCCAGTTGCAGGTTGCTATAATCCCTTTTCTCTACCAATGATGTGGGTTATGTAGAGAATGAAATGAAGGTATAATTATAAATGGAAACACATATAGAGTTGGTAGGGAGCACAATAATATAGAGAAACCCAAATTTTATTAATTAATGCAATAGAAAAAGACTATAAAATGCAAAACAATACAAATTAGCTAGAATGGTGGTAGCTTATATTTGAAGAGAGATGTGTTGGTTATGATCATTCACAAGAAGACATTACAAGAGGCCAAAAATACCTTTTAACATAAAGTATGATTCCCTAAGATGAAAAAATCCTAAAGGTCCAAAACCCTAACCCTAGGAAATGATGTAGAAAAAGGAATGCGGGACCCAACAAGGCTAGTTGATATGTCAACTTCTTGGAATCACTAATTTTTCATACAAATTACATTTGTTGCATTGTTATAAATCTTAATCCATGCTCTATCTTTTTGGTAGTCCACCCAATCAAATATTTTGTGGCTTATGTCAATTGCCACAAATGCAAGAGAAATGCCCAAAAAATATGTCAAAAGTTTGGAACCTAAAAAAATATAATAGAACTACCAAAAAGTGGAACCATTTTAAATAAGTAGAATAGGTGGGTTTCCATCAATACCCCACTAGATCAATCAACAATATGCTTCATGAATTTTATATACAACCTAATATATAAAGAGAAAATGGAACACAATTGTTGATACTTTGGAAAACATTGAAGTCGAATTGGAGTTTTGGGAACACAAATTAGAGGATCTCAATACTTTTAATGACCTTCCCAATGCACTCCAATTACAATAGATTAATAATGAATAAGAGAACAAGATGAAGTCTATATGTCTCATACTCCAATATACAACTTCTTAGGTTTTAGTTGGCATGAACCACTGATAATTAGTCATATAAGGAGAATATTAGAAAATATTCTCAAAGAGATAAAGTAGAGGAACCATGCCAAGATGTAATAATTAGTCATATAAGGAGAATATTAGAAAATATTCTCAAAGAGATAAAGTAGAGGAACCATGCCAAGATGTGGCATTGAAGCCGCACATTCACTAGGTAGCCAATCTTGATAATATCGATATCTCGAGGGACCCCAATAGAAATGAAGAAAATGAGGATCATTTACATCCAGGAATGACATCAATCACAAGCTCTAGTAAAAAAAATAATTACAAGATAATGTTTTTTTTCCTGGGATAGCATACAACATTGAAAAATAAATAAAATTAATCTCTCTTTTAGACATTTGTAATTGTTTCATGTGTACAACATAAATAGTCAATATTACCAAGCATATTATTATATATTAGCAAAAAATCATATAGATATAAGTGTTAAATATGATTATGTAGTAGGGTGAATCATTGATAACAATTTTTGGAATGAGGCTTAGTGAAGCATTGTATTTTTCATTCTTTGGGACAAGAAAAAAATAAAAAAAATATCTTGGTTGAAAGTTAAATAATCTCTTAGACAAGAGTTTTGATTTTAGATCGAAATATTTTAAAGTTTCTCAACTGAGAGTTTTTTTGGGTTTATAAAATGTTAATAATTTCTCGGCCAAGAGTTTGTGTGGATTAAAAAAACTCATTGTCGAGAGTTTGATATCTTACATTAGAGTTTTAATTTTTACTAAGATACTCTTAGAAAATATTCTTAACCAAAAATATTCTAAACTCTGGACCAAAAATCTTCTCAACTCTCTGCTAATAAATTCTATGTCATAAAAAAGGATGAAAGAGTCATCTACAATTCATTATTCCATATTTTTCCTGAGAACTTGAGATTGCCCCTTTAGCTTCATTCAAATGTTTTTCACCATTCCAAGTTGGCATGCTTTTTCATGTGTTTTTTCTTTTCCTTTTGTAAAATGTTTTCAAAAATGTTTTCAATGTTGATGTTCAAACCTATCATTTTGTTATTTAGATTGTCAATTTCATTTTGTTGTCATTTTAAATAGTAGAACTTTATTTTATTTTATGTATTTTAGATTTGAATTTTTTTCCAACTCCATCAACATTTGGAAATGCTACTGAAACTTTTTTAATCCTTTGATAATGCTCATTGGATTAAGAAAAATAAATTTATTTGAGAGAATTAACATAGATATCTTACATGAAACAACTTATATATTTGAATCAATTTTCAACAAACACAATCCATTTGAAATCTACCTTGACTTATAGCTATTGTTTATATTGACAATGCAAACATCATTTTAAAAACTGCATTAAGCCCATAAAAACTCAAGCAGGAGGACATGGAGTCAATGGTCACTAAATTATAGAGAGTTCATTGACAATATGAGGAAATCCTTTTAATCAAACTTCAAAAAGTGCCATCATCAACATGGGGTCCTTCTCAAATCCAAGGTTGGTGACCAAATATGGTTTCACATATAGAAAAAGAGACATTGTTAAGCTTGAACTATTTTAAATATAGTCCATATTATCCTTTATAGTAAATAATTCATGTTTCTATTATACATTCCTTCATAACCCATCATACATCAATTTTCAATGCTAAACTATTAAAGCCTTGATCCCACCTCTATTAGAGCCACACACTCACTTTCCAAAACAAGAAGTTGATTTGGATCAAAGATATACTGCACCACTTACATGCTAATAAAATTGTGGCGATTCATATAAAGAACATGGCCTCTTAGTGGTTAATCTAGGTGAGATGATATTCTTTAAAGAATAGGTGAAGATGTGCAACTTTCTCAATCACATGCTAAATCCAGGGAAACCATTGTCCCCCAAGGATACACCTATTCAAAATACAAAGGTGTGGGATAATGAACTTGATATGACCCCAAGGGGGGTGTATATGGGGTTAGATATATATGATATGATACCAAGGGGGCACATATGGGGTTAAATGTATATGTAATAGTGGTTGACCTAATAAAGGGGTCACATATGCAATGTCTAAATATGCATATATAAATATCATGTAGTAATTATTGAAGGAACATGTGATTTAGATGTATGAATGTATGAGGACATTTGGCGGAGGTTCTGCTATTCTTTAAGGAGTTATTATGCAACTTGTCTCTCTTATCTATCTTCGAGTTGTGCTTTGCACTCATATTTGGTGTACATGGTGTGTATTCTGGTTTTTATTGTGCTATCTTAAGTATTTGTTACATAACATGAATCTTGTTGGATGGAAGCATTAGCTTCCTTGAAAATGTTTGATTGAGAGTTTTTCTAAAGGGAATCCATAACTTGGTTCCTTAACATGAGGAGTATTCACCCGATTGGTGAATACAATTTGTGAGGTGGAATGTGATACAATTTACTTTTGTTGTATCAACAACTTGGATTGAAAATTGGAATAGAGATGAGAATTAATTCCCCTGAGAAATTTAACAAGGCGCATGGAACCAAGTTTGTTATCTTGTATTTATGGTTTACTATGCATTTATGTAATTGAAACGAAAACCATTAACTTTTGGGTTATGCATGTAAGTGATATTTATTATCATCATGGTTCATTACTTTGATAGGTCGACCATATAATCAATTCTTGAAATTTAATCCTTTGATGATGTATGTGATTAAGTAACATGCATTAGTGTTACCTATAACTACTACCAAGTTGATATAAATCACATGACTCTAAATATAATTTGGAACCATCAAACTAAAATTTAAAATTTAATTTTATGAAAAAACCAATTTTGTCCATAAACTAAATACCATTATTAACATAAACTAAATACTATTATTAACCATTCATGCTTTGTTTAACTTAAAAATTCATGCTTTGTTTAACTTAAAAATAATGTCCAAAATAATAAAACCTTTATCACACAAATGGTTCATCCCAATTCCTCCAGGAAAAGAACTATTCAAAATATTATAAACAAATTTAAAATTATTCAAAATATCCATGTGAACCAGATAATATAAACAAGTCATTCTCACCCTCAAAGGAAGGGGACTCACTCTAAAAAATAATTATAATTTAGAAGATCAAGGGGACTCACTCTAAAAAAAATAATTATAATTATAATTTAGAAGATCAAGGGGACTCACTCTCATAGTGTGTCAGAGCTTGAGGACTCATGATGTATCCTTCCTTCGAGAGTGGTTTGGATTGTGAAGGTTCCTTATATTGTGTGTGCATGTCAATTTCACATTTACAATATTGTGTGTGGATGTCAATTTCACATTTACACTCTCTGGATGTCATTATTTTTATGGAGAAAGTGGGAAAGTCGAAAATCTTAATTTTAGAAAATGGTATACACATGAATCTTCAAGAATATGGAAGTGAAATAAATATTTTTTATTATATAATAATAATGGTTCAAATTGATGTTATAAAATTATTTAAATTTCAAAAGTTTCATTCCAATATAAATAATGATGTTTGGAAAATTAAAGTGAAATATATCGATATAAACAATTAAAAATACTTGAAGAGTGGACCTTAATTTATTTCTTACACTTAAACTAACTAGTCAATTTTTTTTACAAGCTTTCTTTGTTTTCTTCTTAATAATAATATCGATGCACAAAATAATAATTAAATAAATGGAGAAAATTCAAAAATATTACTTATGGGGTGGACCACATATGAAAGAAAAATGGCCTATTGTATCTCAGAAATCTCTAGGAGGCCTAGAGATTATTAAATCTTAGAAAGAAGTATGTATTCCTAAATGTCTAAGAGACCTACGATTATGAAGATAAAAGTTTTTAAACTAATATGTTTTTTTAAACTCCTATGGTATAAATATGCCACATGGTTTTAGATATGAAATGTTAAATACATCATCAATATTGAGGAAAACATTTCTTTAACCATGTTTTATTTTAATCAATCATATATATGAAACCATGTTATAATTTTTCATAAACTTTGAGATGATTAAAATGTTTATATATATATATATATATATATATATATAACTTAAGTAGGTTTAATGGTTAAGAATATGTGTTTCCTCTTAAGAGGTTATAAGTTCAAATCCAGAGGGGGGTAGGGTATGTATACCTTCGTAGACTTTACTAGTCAAATCACTGGGAAGAGGGGGGTCCCTTGTCCCACAAACAAGGGGGTCTCATACACCAATTTGATGTGGCTTAGCCATGACCTTAAAAATAAAAATAAAAAATAGAATAGATATATATGGCAAGAGGTTAAATTGTAACCATGATAGTATTTGGTTTCATGTATAAAGTTAAGACTAAATATGATTTGTTGAAGGTAGCTTTAATGATGATTATAAGGGACACTTACTTTCTTTCAAATACTATTTAAGTTAAAACCACTTTTTAATTTTAAAATAAGAATTAAAACTATTTTTATTTGATTAAGAACTCATACTTTTCATATATAAAAAAATGGATTAACAACCTAAAACCTAAAATATTTAATACTTCTATTTATCCAAATATTTAATGCTTCTATTTAAATTCAATTATAAAACCAAAATTATTTTAGTGGAAAAAAATACTACCATAAAATTATTTAATTATTTATTTACATCTTTGAAATTCCTAAGTTAAAGAGATTATGAAGATCATCTGCTCTAAAATTATTTAATTATTTATTCACATCTTTGAAATTCCTAAGTTAAGGAGATTATGAAGATCATCTGCTCTTGTGGAAAAGAAAATCTTTGTATGGAGATGATCCTCCTAAACAACCTTGAAGTTTGGTATGAATGACAAGGAAAATATTGTTTAATGAAGAAAACTTTACAACATTCGAGAAACAACTTGATACGATGTTGTTTTCAAAATAAAGCTACATTTATCAATATCTAAACTCAATATTAGAGAGTAATTTCAATTCTATTAAACAACAATGTTTAAACATGTTTTTCTCAATTTAAAGTTTTGACTTTCATAAACATGTTTATCAATATCTAAACTCAATATTAAAGAGTAATTTCAATTCTATTAAACAACAATGTTTAAACATGTTTTTCTCAATTTAAAGTTTTGACTTTCATAAACATGTTGTTTTTCTTAATTTGAAGTTTTGACTTTCATAACGAACATGACAAAACCAATATCCTCTCCAGGATTAACCTAAAGTCTGCAAAAGACCAAAAGGAAGATCAAATCAGATAATTGAAATATAATACAACTCAACATAAAGACGTATAGTTAGAAGCCTTAGAACAATGTATATGATACTAAAAAGTGCTACAAAATATTAAATGATATCACTATTGACCATGCATGTGGATTTGTACATCAATTTAATTATTAACAAGTTTATGACAAAAGGTTTTATAATATTTTATGTTTGTTTTGTGAGTATTTTTAATGTGGAATGTATTTTTAGAGAAATTTATTGGATATTTCTCCTCATTTTGAGGATGATATTTAAGATAAATTAGATTTTTAAGGGTTGAAGTTTAGGTCAACATTTCAATAGTAATTGGCTTATTAAGAGCAAGCATGTCACATAGCGGGTATTTGAACCTAGATAGGGGAGGAAACAACATTCTCTCACAGTCGTTCTAGCTACGCCCAATTAATGGTTTGTGAGTTCTTGTAAATGATTTTGCTTAATTTGTGAGGAGTTAGTATAAGTTATATATATAATGCTTTAAAATTTCTTCTTATTTTGTGTGTCATCTTACATTGGTTGTGAGGGTTTATCGATAATATCATATAAGTTTCAATATACCATTATCCTTATGTCAATAGAGGCAACCACAAGTGAATGATGCCTAATACTAACATAATAGTTAATTTGTTGTGGTGTTATCTTACATTGGCTGTGAGGGTTTGTTTGTGATATCATATAAGTTTCAACATACCATGATCCTTATGTCAACAGAGGTCACAAGGGAGTGATGTCTCCTACTATCATAATGCTTGATTGCTTGTTGATTGAGTATGATTGCTTGCTTAGCGTTCTCCTCCTTTGTGGGATGTGTTACGTGGGTGTGTATGTTTGAAACAAAAGTCAAATGTTCTTATCTTATGGCATCTTGGAATTTCTTCTATGACGATAAAATATCCTCTGCTAGCTCGGAGGTACTTTTGCATTTATTGTGCCTAGGTAGGATTCCGAGCAAATGTCTCTCTCTAGTGACTTTATAAAGTGTTTTTATAAAGTGATTTTATAAATTCAAGTTGGGCATTTTAACATTTAATGGGTAAAAGTGAATTTATGAATTTTGGTTCACTTAAGTGATTTAAGTGAACTCAACGAACGATTTAGTCACGACTGTTGATATCAAGAGGGAAAGATTTAATCTTGACTGTCTATCTCTTTAGAAGACCAAGGGTTAGGTAATTTACTCATTAATGAGTGCATAAAGGCGACCATTGAGGAGAGTGGGGTGCACTTTTCAAGGATATCTTGAGGGAGACAAAGAGGCATGAATTCCAAGAGTTTCCAAAAGAGTGTTGAGTAGAAGGAGAATGGAGAAGTAGCAACAAAAAAGTGTACAAACCTTCTAAGGAGGAGTGAAGGCACAATTCCCAAGACAAAGGAAACATTTAATACTTGTTCCATACAACTGAGTAACATGCCATATAATATGGATTTGTTGGTCCTTACAACCATTTATTCTACATAGAAATCAAAGAAATGTTGGCACGGATTTTGAGGTAGATTGTGAGAATTTAATGTTGGAGGATTTTGTATAGGAGTGACCGTACAGTTGAGAACTTGGAGCATATTTTGAGACTGTTTGTGTTGTTGTGTGACTATACTGGGCCATACAGGGTGTAGAACTATGTTTTGCACAATTTTCAAGGCTATTGATGGCATGGTTTTCAAGGTGATCTATTGGCTCAATTTTATAGGAAACGTTCTGTATTTATTGTTGATATTAGTGTTGTTGTAAACTCATAATATTTTTCCTATGAAGCAAAATGAATAAGACTCTCTTGGACTAGTTTTCCCCTTGTGGGTTTTTCCAGGGGCATTGCCCAACTTTCTAGTGTCAAGTGTGTTGATATTTTTCATTTTGTTCATTTATAGTTCCGCTGTTATATTTTCCAAAACTTAGTCATTCTGTGTTTCTACTCATAAAGTACAATAGTTTACTGAATTCTTTATTGGAGGTTTAAATCTTTGTGTTGACTAAGTGTTTGTCTGAGAAATTTCAGCATGGTATCAAAACATGATCTTTAAGGTTCAATAGAGTAGAGATTTGGCACTTGATGCAATGAAGTGCATAGGGGTTTTGCATGGAAGAAGGAAAGGGGAAGAGTTGAGTTTTTGTTGAGAAGGTCATGGCTACTATCTTGAGGTTTGAAGATAGGTTAGATGGAGTAGTGAACTTTAGTCCTTGGAAGGAGAGGATAGTTTTGTTGCTAGAGGAAGCTGAGTTATGGGACATTGTGAAAAACACACAAAAGAATCCCATTATTGTTCCTATAGATGAAACTCTTTTGGAAAAGTTCAAGAAGAAGAATGGGAAGGCCAAGAGGATTATTATTGATGCAATCAAGGACCATGTTATTCCCCATGTTGTAGGCAAAAAAAATTCCTTTGAGATGCGAGCATCTTTGACCAAGCTATACCAAAGTTCCAATGAGAATTAGAAGATGGTATTGAGAGAGAAGATGAGAAACATAAAGATGACTGAGACTGAAAAAGCGTCCTCATATCTCATCAGGATCACTCAAGTTTGTGACAAAATTGGCACAGTTGGATAGGTTATATCAGATGGAGAAGTGATTAGGACTGCTTTGAATGGTTTTTCAGAGAAGTGGAACACCTTTTTTAAAGGTGTTGTCTCTAGGGAAAATAGTCCCAATTGGGGGGGATTGGGAGATGACTTCATACAGGAAGAGACTTGTGAGGAGGATCTTTGTAGCATACATTGAAAGAGTGAGGAGAAGGAGGAGAATGTTTCCCTCTTAGCAAAGAAGAAGGACAAGGAATATTTAGGAGGGAATAAGTCCTCTCATGGTAGGAAGAAGGACATCAACAAGGTGAGATGCTTTGCATGTCATGATTGGGGAATTATGCAGGCCAATGTCTGAACAAGAAGATAAACAAGAAGGATACTAAGACAAGAACATCAACAAAAGTGAATGAGTTCACGAAAAATTTCGAGAAGGAGTTTTCCTTGATGGATTGTCTTGCAGGCTTTGGTTGCCTAAGCTGTACATGCACTCTTGCATGGTTCTTGGATAGTGGGGCTTCTCATCACATGACAATTTTGAGGCCTATATTCCTCATTTTTCAGAGATCAACTCAAACAACTATGTGGGGTGTGGGGTTAGCACCAAACATGTTCTAGCTATGAAGGGAGATGGAAGTGTTAAATTCCAACTCGAGTCATGAGGGTATCTGGAGTTGGCCAATGTATTATATGTTCCCAAACTTCTAGTGAGCTTTCTCTCTATGTAATCTTTTGAGATATATGGATGTGGGATTGTGTTCTTTCAAGGAGAGATTGTCTGGTTGGAGAGATTGCACGTAATGCTTGTCAGCTTGTAGTTCGATTTAGTGGGTGGCTGGAGCCTGAGTTTGATAGTTGTGAGGCTTCAGAGAGAGAACCTTGGATGGATAGGCCTCTTGATCAAATTTTAGTGCATGTAGTTGGAGATGCTTTGATTTTAGAGGGAGCATATGCTTCCAATGCAGAGGGAGTGGCTACAACAACAAAGGACATGATGGGGTTGGAGATAGATCTAAGTAGAGGCTCCCTAAGCACCTCCCTCACTAAGAGGGAGTGCTATATTTTGGTAGCTCAGAGGTACTTCTCCATTTATTGTGCCTAGGAAGGAATCTGAGAAAATGTCTCTCTCTAGTGACTTTATAAAGTGTTTTTATAAAAGTGACTTTATAAAGTGATTTTATACAATCAAGTTGATCCTTTTAATATTTAATGGGTAAAAGTGACTTTATGAATTTTGGGTCACTTAACTGATTTAAGTGAACTCAAAAAATGATTAAGTCATGACCATTGATCTCAAAAGGGCAAGATCTAATCTTGACTGTCTATCTATTTGGCAAGCCAAGGGTTAGGGTAATTACTCATTAATGAGTGCATAAAGGAAACCATTGAGGAGATTGGGGCACACTTTTCAAGGAGATCTTGAGGGAGACAAAGAGGCATGAATTCTAAGAGTTTCCAAGAGAGTGTTGAGTAGAAGGAGAATGGAGAAGCAGCAGTAGCAAAGTGGGCACACCTTCCAAGAAGGCATCAAGGCACGATTCCCAAGAAAATGAATCATTTAATACTTGGTTCATAAAATTGAGTAACATGCTGTACAATATGGATCTACTGGGCCGTATAGCCATTTATTTTGCACATAAATCAAGGAAAAGTTGACACACATTTCTAGGCAGATTGTGAGCATTTATTGTTGGAGGATTTCATACAGGAGTGACTGTACAACTGAGAACTTGGAGCAGATTTCAAGACTGCTTGTGTTGTTGTGTGACTATGCTAGGCCGTACAACTGTTTTTTGCACAATTTTCAAGGTTGTTGATGGCATAATTTTCAAGGTGATATGTTGGCTCAGTTTTCTAGAAAATGTATTGTATTTATTGCTGATATTAGAACTTCTGTAAACTCATAATATTTTTCCTGTGAAGCTCATAAAAAAGACTCTCTTGGAACGGTTTTCCCCTTGTGGGTTTTTCCAGGGGCATTGCCTGGATTTCTAGTGTCAAATGTGTTGATATTTTTCTTGTTGTTCATTTATATTTCCACTCTATATTTTCCATAACTTGTCATTCTGTGTTTCTGCTCGTAAAGTACACTAGTTTATTGAAGTCTTTATTGGAGTTTGAAATCTGTGTGTTGACTAAGTGTTTTTCTTAGAAATTTCATCAGTTGGTTTGCGACAATATACAAGTCCCAACATACTGCGTTCCTTATGCTAATGGGGGTAGAAATAAGGGAGTAGTGTCTCTTACTAACATAATGATTGATTGGTTGCAGGATACATATTCTTGTTTTCTTGAACTTCCCCTCCTCCTCTATGGGATGTGTTGAATGGGTGCACATGTGTGTGAAACCACAGTCAAATATGCGTATCTTGTGGTGTCTTGGAATAGCTTCTATGAATATAAAACATCTTCTCCTCTAGTGTGTTATCCAACATTGGTTGTGAGGAATTTTCTATGATAGCATATAATCCCAACATACCATGATCCTTATGTTATTTGTTGAATTTTCAATAAGTTAGGTTAAGTATGAAGTTCATTCCATTTTATCATTTAACCATAACCATAAATGTTGCAACAACCAAGATCACAAGAAGAAGCACCATGCACAAGAACACAATATGTATCCTGGGAAACCCTTCTCAACAAGCGAAGAAAATCCAACCAAATCCTTTTCTATATTCTTCAAGAGAAAGACCTTCACTACCAAGATAAATCCTAGCATGCAAGAGGGTGCTCAAACCCTAGAACTCTAGCGCCCAAGAGAGGTGCACCCTTTTCCCAAAGAAGTGTACTTGCTGAAATTTCCAAACTCACATGAAAGATATGATTCCACAATGGGGAATATTCCTTTACTTATATTAGACTTGTCCTATCAACATAAGTGTCTATTGGCTCAACATGGCCGACCTCTCTAAGTCACATTATAATTATTATAATTAATATTAACCAGATTAATTTTATTTTACATTTATTATTAATCACATTAAGGTGGGGTCGACCTGTACCCTTTACATAACAATTAAGTTTACAGGCATGTCTGAATCTTGAACAATATATAGAAAATGATATGATACAACCACTAGTGCTCATCCACTAGGGGCACATCCATAGGGATGTCATATCTCTGATTCACTGCATTACACATAAGAGCCAGATCTTCACACGTTCACCCGTGCTCGTCCACAGGCACGCCCACTCTACATATCTTCTTTCCCACTGCCTCACACAAGATAATCATATGGAGTCTTCTCATCAACTCTGCTGCTCAGAGGAGGCTAATACAACATCTTCATTTTTGTTCACATGACGATGCACCCAACACTTTGGGATTTCATACGTTCACCTTGTGCTCAGCCATAGACAGGTCTAACTCAACAGATCAACTTTTCCACTAGATAATCATTTGGATTTCTTCTTAATTATCTGAATGGAGGAGGTCATCTCTACGTTCCTAGCTCTGTCTCAGGCAGGAACCACATACCCTTCTTAGGGACTTTCTCTCAGGTTTGTAAGCTAAGAGAAAGACTCACATAGCTGCAATCATCCACATCTCACATGTTTGTAATATGGATAATGTCTCACATAGCTGCATTCATCAACACTCCCTCTCAGCTAGGGAGGTATTCTTTATCATGCCAAGTCTCAGACGGATGTACTTTGAATTTTATTTTGGTTGTAGTCATCAATACTCCCTCTTAAATAGGAAGGCATTTTTTCACCAAGTTAGTCTGGTGAAGATGTCTGTAATTTTCTTATGTGTAGGAAGGTACTACATGTGTATGGTTTTCCTTTGCATCATATCTATGATATAAGGATATTTCATCTCATCGTGTTTCGATCCATTAGGAAACACTAGGTTCTCAAGGATCTTTACACACGACTCTTGGTTATCATCATAGGATCCATCTCATGGTCAAGTAAATTTGTCAGAAGCTTGTGAAGCCAAATTGCTTCACACACTCACTGCTATATACTCTGCCTTTGTGGTACTCAAGGCCACAAAGTTTTTTTTCTTGATGCATTAGGAAACCATGGCAAACTTGCTGGTAGAACATCAACCGGATGTGCTCTTTCGGTCCACTGTAATTTCTGCTCAATTTGAATCGGTATATCCTGCAAAATCAAGTTCACACTGGAGGAATATCTCAAGCCATATCCAATTGTGCCTCATATATATCTTAATGCATGTTTTACTGCTATCTAGTGAGTCTGTCTCGACTGACTCATGAATTGACTAAGTACATTCATTGCATAGCATGAATCAAGTCTGGTGTTAACCAGATACATCAGTGATCCAATCAAATGTGGATTAGTTTTTTCTAAATCATCATCAATATTCTTCTTTTAAATCCATCATGGTGGTTTTTTCATTCTGTCATACTTGAACTACTTTAATATTTTCCTTAACTCAAGAAAAATCTCATAGGTCATCTGTCATACTT
The DNA here is from genome assembly GCA_009831015.1 of Picea engelmannii. Classification (NCBI taxonomy): domain Eukaryota; kingdom Viridiplantae; phylum Streptophyta; class Pinopsida; order Pinales; family Pinaceae; genus Picea; species Picea engelmannii. The sequence continues at coordinate 692,408 of ML787316.1, forward strand.
CTTGTCCCAAGAAGTAGTGCATCATACTCAGATTCTTCATATCGAATTTAGAAGTCAAGGGTTACTTGTATCCAACAACAAGGCTTTATGAATAAGTCATCAAAATTAGGCTCTCGTCATCAACATTGTAATGATATAGGTTTGGATCAACAACACTCTTGTTGAAATCCAAACTCATCAAGAATTTATCTATCTGATATGGTTTCCAGCTCATGGATGGTAGTACTGATGGAAGTGTATCGGGTTTAATGGATCAAATGTCTCATCATGGACAACTCCCTATGTTTGTGAGAAACCTCTGGCTATAGATCTCATTTTATATTTCTTGACACTTCCATCAACTACATGCTTGATCTTATATATCCACTTGGAAGTTACCATAGACTTCCCTTTTGGTCCCTGAATAATATCTTATGCATCATTATTTAAGATATACTAGTATTCTTCTATTATGGCATATTGCCATACCTATTCTCCTATTTATTCTCTAAGACAAGGAGGCTCATCATCAATGAAATGGCTCATGACTGAAGGATATCTCAAAAAACTCTTTTTCTTTCTCGGGATGTGCCTTGAGAGGTTTGTATGCTTCTATTCCTCTTTGCATAGTGAGTCTAGGTAGGCCTTTTATGCCCTACTACAATATCTTTGAATATATCAACTGGAACAACTGGATCAACTTGAATAAGGTATGCCTCCCTCTGAATTGCTAAAGGGGGAGAAGGTATTTGTCTTACTGTCAGTCTCCATATGAGATTCTCTGGATCTTTGAAAGACTATCTATTCTTCAAGGACAACATTTCTACTTGTTTTTGTATAATGAACAAATTAAATATGGTTTGGACTCCCATACCAGGGATAATGGTCAAAGTATTTGAGAGCTCCTGTACTTGGAATAATATCCTTCATTTATTTGAAAAATGAAATCAACTATAAAATTAGAGATCAATTGATTTACCTAGTTTGTATTCATGTCCTTTTAGAAGAAATACTTCTCCTCTCTCTTCTATTCACTCTTTTGAGGTAGATCTGGATCAATGTCAGCGGTGGAAGCATATTGTCTTCCCTTCTTCCTGGTTGTACAGTTTCTTGCATAGTGTCCATACTTGTCACATCTGAAGCATTGAATTTCTGAAACATCTTTTCTTTGATAACTTGGATTGGATGAAGACTTTTCACCTTTAAATGTTTGCCTGAAATTTCTTTTGAATTTTCCTCCCTTCTTTGTATGAAGTGTAAGAGCATGATTTTCTTCCGAGGAATCTTCCACTCCTGTATTTCCAAGTCTAAGTTCTTATTGAGTGCAATTTGTCCATAGACGATCAAAGGTTTGTAGAGATTCTCTTCCATTGATACTATGAATGAAAGGTTCCCATGATTTTGGAAGATTCTGGAGAGTGGTTAAGACAAGTTCTCTATCAGACATGATTTCCCCAATGGTCTCTAGCTATTCTTTAATCTATGATAACTTCATAAAGAAGAGTGCAACTGTGTCACCCTTCGTCATCTTAGTACTTTGAAGTTGGATCTTTAAGGTAAGAGCTCTGAGAGTGTTGTCACTTTCAAACATTCCTTTTAAAGATTCATACATATCATAGGTTGTCTTCAGATTGGCAATATGGGGCAAGAGGTGATGTCTTACTAAGTAGATGATTAATTTTCTTGCTTTGACATCTTCTTCTTTTCTTATCTTCTTCTCTATATCTGTAGCTGTGGCTGGTAGAGTTTTAGTTGTCACATCCAAGAGGTCATATTATTCAAGAGTGACTAGAAGCCTTGATTTCTAGGAGCTAAAGTTGCCTGCTCCATCAAGCCTATCTTCTACTAATGCTATGTTCTTCATTTGATTGGTTTCTTCAATTTCTTGCCGACTGGATTTAGAAACCTAATGATTAAGTTGAATTAGAAACCTTGGATTATATTGGACTTATGACTTCTAACAATCAATTTGATAATGTCATAGAGATGCTTGCTGATTCAGGAGAACATTTCTTTAGAAATCTAGAAATAATTTTCTGCAGGAAATTTCGGCACCCTAGAAACCCTAGGGCCAAAAATCAAAATTTCTCGGAATTTCATTTTGAGAGATTCTGAAGATTCACTGGAAGAGGCCATACTCTTCTATGCCAAAATTTTCCTAGCATCCAATTATTAAGGGCTGAATCACTACTAAAAGGAGGATCGTACAAAATTTTCTGGAAACCCTAGAAGGGGTCATACGGTTCTGCAAAAAGTGAGCTGAGACTTGGTGGATTCTTGTGCAATGGTCTCTTTCAAGACCTATGCTATGATACCATGTTGAATTTTCAACAATTTATGTTAAGCATGAAGTTCATTCCATTTTATCATTAACCATAACCATAAATGTTGCAATAAGCAAGATCACAAGAAGAAGCACCATGCACAAGAATACAAGATGTATCTTGGGAAACCCTTCTCAACAAGGGAAGAAAACCCAGCCAAATCCTTTGATATATTCTTCAAGAGAAAGACCTTCATCACTAATATAAATCGTAGCACACAAGAGGGTGCTCAAACCCTAGAACTCTAGCGCCCAAGAGAGGTGTGCCCTTTTCCCAAAGAAGTGTACTTGCTGAAATTTCGAAACTCACATGAAAGATATGATTCCACAATGGGGAATATTTCTTTATTTATATTAGACTTGTCCTATCAACAGAAGTTCCTATTGGCTCAACATGTCCGACCTCTCTAAGTCACATCATAATAATAATAATTATTATTATAATTAATATTAACCAGATTAATTTTCTTTTACATTTATTATTAATCACATTAAGGTGGGGTCGGCCTGTACCCTTTACATAACAATTAGGGTTATAGACAGGTATGACTCTTGAACAATATATAACAAAGAATATGATACACCCAATAGTGCTCATCCACTAGGGGCACATCCATAGGGATGTCATATCTCTAGTTCACTGCATTACACAGAAGAACCAGATCTTCACACGTTCACCTATGCTCTTCCACAAACATGCCCACTCTACAGATATTCTTTCCCACTGCCTCACACAAGAGAATCATCTGGAGTCTTCTTGTCAACTCTACTTCTCAGAGGAGGCTAATACATCATCTTCATTTCTGTTCACATGACGATGCACCCAACACTTTGGGATTTCACATGTTCACCTTGTGCTTAGCCACAGACACGTCTAACTCAATAGATCACCTTTCCCACTAGATAATCATCTGGAGTTCTTCTCAACTCTCTGAATGGAGGAGGTCATCTCTACATTCCTATCTCTGTCTTAGGTAGGAACCACATACCCTTCTTAGGGGCTTTCTCTCAATTTTGTAAGTTGAGAGAAAGAATCACATAGCTGCAATGATCCACATCTCACAAGTTTGTAAGCTGGAGAATGTCTCACATAACTGCATTCATCAACACTATTAAGGTATCCAAAAGAGAGTGGTGTCTCCTACTAACATAATGGTTGATTAGTTTCAAGGTGAGTATTATTTCTTGCTCGACCTCTCCCTTCTCATCTATAGGACATGTTTTGTGTTTGTGTGAATTAGAAATCATATGTGTGTATCTTGTGATGCCTTGGAATTGCTATTGTGACTATAAAATATCTTCGTTCACTAAGACATATGTTGTTTATGGTATTTGAACATGGGTCTACACCATGAATCTAGATTTTAACCTTGTACAATATTTACTGCAAACAAATTTTCAGTAAAAGAATAGAAAATATACAATGGAAAATACAAACATTACACATAGATTTTTCCCCTGGAAACCCAAACTGGGAAAACCATCATATTCTATATTCATTCATAGTGATACATTGTTTACAATACAATATACATATAGGAGCCAACGACATCCAAAACCCTAAACCAATGACTTGGATTAGTCAACAACCCTAATTAATTAACTGAAAATACAAAAACATCGACAAAAAACCATGTGTCGAAAAACCGCCAAAAAATGCGACATGTTTCTCGAGGCAATTTTTTTTTCTCGGGGGTATTTCCCCTGAACTCCCACGTGGGGGGATTTATCCCCCATGCACTCCACAAGGGGGGGCCCAACGCCCCCCCCTCAAACCCCCCTGTGCGTCTGGCACAATGCGAACACTATTGCTCGTGAAAAGAATATAACACATACCCAACATTCTCCCACTTGTTCTTTTATTTGCATACAAGGGGTTACAAAGGTTTTTAATCAACAATCCAGGGAATACATGCCCATGGATTCTCTACACCAAGAGAAATTCTCAATGCTCACATATTTTTTTAATGAAAATGCAACATTCTTCAAAGTGTCCTCCTTCATCAACAACACTTTCTTTTCTTCAACTATGTCTCTGAGAAATTGATATTGAATATCAATATACTTTGTCCTTGAATTATAAGCCGAGTTATTTGCCAGAAAAATTGCACTCTAACTATCAAAAATCTATCCTTACAACTTGTTGTACCAACCTAATACCTGAACACAATCTTTGCAACCATACCGCTTCCTTACTTGCATGAGTGGCTACCATGTATTCAACTTCTGTAGTTGAAAGTGCCATTACAAGCTATCTTTTTCTCATCCAAGTTATTGCTCCTCCAAACACATTAAACACATACCCACTTGTAGATCTCCTACGATCTAGATATCCATCCCAGTCTACATCCACAAATCCATGTATATCCACCACTCTGTCCAATCTTGGTCTTCCTTGGTAGCACAATCCATAGCTAGCAGTGCCACGCAAATACCTAAGAACCCTTTTTACTGTTGTCCAATGCTCCTTCCCTGCTTTTGACATATACTTGCTCAAAACTCCCACTGCATGTGCAATGTACGGTCTAGTACATACCATTGCATACATCAAAATGCCAACTGCACTCGCATATGGAACATGAGACATGTCGTCCTCCTCTTCTTGTGTCTTGGGACACTGATTCACAAATAAATTTACACCAATAGGAATAGGAACCTTGACCGGTTTACATTCCTACATATTAAACCTATGTAATATTGTCTCGACATATTTTCTCTGATTTAACGAGAGTTTCCTTTTTTTCCGATCTCCTTTAATTTCCACGTCCAAAATGAAATTTGAAGCACCGAGATCCTTCATGTCAAATTTAGAGGACAACTGAGTTTTCAAATCCTAGATAATCTCCTTGTTGTTTCCTACCATCAACATGTCATCCACATACAAGACCAAATAAATCAAATGATCACCAATTAATTTAAAATACACACAATGATCCTCTTTGCTTCTTGTGAATCCAAGTCCCAACATATAAGTATCAAATTTTTGATACCACATCCTTGGTGATTGTTTTAAACCATACAAAGAATTTTTCAACGTGCATACCAGCTCCCTCTTCCCCTTCACAACATAACCTTTTGGTTGCTTCATATAGATTTCTTCTTGCAGATCCCCATGTAGGAATGTTGTCTTCACATCCATCTGTTCTACTTCAAAATCAAATGCAACAACAACAGATAACAACAATCTTATAGAAGTTAACTTGGAAACATGAGAAAAAATATCACCAAAATCAATTCCCCCAACCTGAGAATAACTCTTTTCTACTAACTGAGCTTTGTATTTCTCCACTTTTCCTTCTGCAATAAGCTTCTTTTTAAATATCCATTTTCTTCCATTGGGATTTATTCCAGTTGGCAACTCCACTAGATCCCAAGCCTCATTCTTATCCAAAGCTGCCATTTCTTCATCCATGGCCCTTTTCCAAAGATTTACATCCTCTAAATCCACTGCCTTCCTGATAGTTCTAGGATCATCATTAGTAATAAACAAAGCAAAATTTGAATGGAAATCAGATGGAGTATACCTTTCCAGTAGCCTTCTTTCTCGAACCGATCTCCTCAATACTGGAGTATAAGGATCTTCTTCTTTTGATTCCTTTTCTTTTGTAGAGTCTGATTCATCATCATTTAAATCAAACTCTATTTTCTCTGGTTCTTCCTTACTTGGTAGGACTTCCCATTTAACAACATCCTTCATTTCTCTAAATACCACATCTTGGCTATACACTACCTTCTTATTTTCCGGGTTCCAAATCTTATAGCCTTTGAGACCATCTTTATATCCAATAAAGATACACTTTTCAACCTTCTTATCTAGCTTACTCCTGTTTTCCTTTGGAACATGAACATATGCATCACAACCAAATACCTTGAGATGTTTGAGAGAAGGTTTCTTACTAGTCCATACCTCTTGTGAAGTCTTGTGATCCAACGTTGATGAGGGTGATCTATTGACCAGGTAACATGCAATACCCACTGCCTCTGCCCATAATTATTTCCCTAACCTGGCACCACTGAGCATGCACCTTGATTTTTCCATCAATGTCATGTTCATCCTTTCTGCAACTCCATTCTACCGAGGTGTATATGGAGTAGTCTTCCGCCTTTCTATACCGCTTCTTACAGATTTCTTCAAATTCTTTCCCGCAGAACTCACCACCATTATTTGTCCTCAACACCTTAATTCTTTTCTTTGTTTGATTCTCAACAACAACCTTAAACTCTTTAAACTTGTCAAAGACTTTAGTTTTTTCCTAAGGAAATATATCCAAGTATTCCTCGAGAAGTCATCTATAAATGAGACATAGTACATAGATTTTCCCAATGATGGGACAGATACATGTCCAAAAACATCACTGTGAACTAGCTGTAAAATTCCTTCTTCCCTCATTGCACCATAAGGGATTCTTACCCGATTTTGCTTCCCATATACACAATGTTCACAGGAATCAAAATCCAGAGAGCAGTTAGACATACCTTCAACCATACCTTTATCGTGTAGTAGTCAAAGACCCTTCTCTTTGATATGCCTCAGTCTTTGATGCCACATCATAACCTTTTCTCCAGAGACTGTAGGAGTTCTTTCTTCTTCAACTCCAATATCAAGAATAATAGAACTATTACACCCATCACTAATAATGCTTCCTTGCAGCGTATACAGAGTTCCAAACCAAACTCCTTTCAACAACACCATTGCTCCTCGAACCATCCTACAGGTTTCCTTTTCAAATATTGTTTTTACCCCTGCATCGTCCATTTTTCTTACAAAAATCAAATTTCTAGCCAAACTTGGGATGTGTAGAACACCAAGAAGTGTTTTAATCCTTCCATCTATGAGCCTCAACTTGACTTGTCCTCGTCCTATGATTCTAGTTGTCAAATCATCACCTAAGAAAAAATTACCTCCATCATACCTTTCATATTCACAGAACCACTTCTTGTGGGGAGTCATATGAAATGATGCACCTGAGTCGACCAACCATGCCTCATGATATGCATGTGTGCTTGAAGAAGCCAAGTACACATCCCCTCCTTCCTTGGAGGTCTTTTAGTCTGTAGAAGAAGATTCTTCAGATCCCTTATTTTTCTCAACTTTGGATCTACACTGCTTCTTGTAGTGCCCTTCTTTTCCACATCTCCATCATACCTTTATAAAATTTCCAGGAGATTTAGATCTACCCTTCGACTTAGATATCCCAATTGAGAACTTAGATCTATTTCTTTCCTGGGAGCGTCCTCTTGCAAATAATGTGTTTGTGCTCCATCCTTCCATATTCTCCCATCTCATCTCCTCTGAAAACAAGGATGAGACCACTTCATCAAACTTCAAGGCAGTTGTATTACTAACTATGGCCACAATCAGACTATCCCACGAGTCTGGCAAAGAACACATTAAAATGATACACTTATCTTCATCTGAAATTTTAATCTCAATAGATACTAACTGACTTACCATAGTATTGAAAGTGTTCAAATGCTCTACCACTGAGTCCCCATCTCTCATCCTCAGATTATACAACTTATTACTTAGGAATAGTTTATTTACTAGGGATTTAGACTGATACAACTTCCCCAAGTTATCCCATAAATCCTTGGCTGTAGCTTCCTCTCACACATTCAGTAATACTGAATCTGAGAGACACAATCAAATTGTGCTCTTCACCTTCCAATTCAACTTTTCTAGTCATTTGTTGAAGTTCCTGTAGGTGTGGTACCTGGATCTACTGCGATCCATTGATCTCTGTCCACCAATAGATCTTCCATTTTGAGCTTCCACAACTGAAAAATTTGCCCATTAAACTTCTCGATCTCCATTTTCAAATTGCTTTCCATTTCTTTTCACATGAAAAATCAATACCACAAATCTCCCATTGTAACAAGGCTTATCACAGTCCCGAGCCAAACCCTTGACTACAAAGGCATCCCCCTGAAGCCAACAAAGCTCTGATACCAAATGTAGATTTTAACCTTGTACAATATTTACTGCAAATAGATTTTCAGTAAAAGAACAAAAAATATACAATGACAAATGCAAGCTTTACATAAAGATTTTTCCCCTGGAAACCCAAACCGAGAAAACCAATATATTCTATATTCATTCATAGTGATACATTGTTTACAATACAATATACATATAGTTGCCAACGACATCCAAAACCATAACCCAATGACTTGGATTAGTCAACAACCCTAATTCCTTAACCGGAAATAGAAAACCATCGACAAAAAACCATGTGCCGAAAAAATGTCCAAAAATGTAACACGTTTCTCGAGGCAAAGAATATAACACATACCCAACAATGAAAACCCAAGATATCTACTATTTTCCCTCATTTATGTTGACATAATTTTTTGTTGTCCTTAAGGACAACATAGAGGTAGAATTTAGTTCACACATGTTTGCATGAGTAATGTTAGGGATACAAGTATGTAGCTTTTCACAGTTTTTCATGATGCTCTTTAATATTTTTGGATATAAATTATGTCAGGGATTTTGAAATGTCCAACATTTCAAGTGGACACTCCACCCATCATTAGGGACAAAAACAACAAATGATATTAGAAATAAGTGTTGATGTAAATATTTTAAACGAGATTGAACCATTAAGAATAGGTAAATAAAATAATAAATTAATAAAATATCCATTATGAATAATATTAAAATATTTAAAAGATGAATAATTAAAATAAAGAAATACATTTTTATGGAGAAAAACAACAAAGGGGGAAAGTTAAGGAATGAAACATAAAAGAAATTGAACTTTATGAAATATTATTAAATAAAGTATTAGAAAATGATATTGGTATTGAATTAAAATAAATATATCAGAATATGAAATTAGAATTAAATATTAGGAATAAATCACCATATGATATTAGGTTAAAAGAAAGGACAGTGGGAAGTTTGATTTCAAATTTATAAGGATAAATGATTAATAGACAAACTAGGGAAATTAAGTGAAAAGGAGGGGAGAGGAAAGTCCAAAAGGGGTAGAAACTGAATTAGGTTTGATGGCTTAGGTATTGAATAATAGGTTCCAATGAGTTCGTAGCCATCGTTACAATTAAAGTTAAACTGAATTAGGTTTGATGGCATAGGTATTGAGTAAGAGGTTTCAATGAGTTTGTAGCCATCGTCACAATTAAAGTTATTGGGATGTTTCTCAATTTCTAACTAATGACTCTAGATGAGTGATAAGGTGTTGAAGACAAGATTTCGGTTTGTTAAAAAAAATTAGATGTTTGGATTTGAAAGAGCTGTCAATAAATTTTTTCTACCTATGAACGCGATTATGTCTTCTTCTGCCCACCTCCTATATCTGCTCCATTCCATTGTGAGGGCTCCTTTTTGACCTCATCGTTCATACTCAGCTAGCCTGAGGCGTCCACCATTGCCAGTTCCTCTTCTTCACGTTTCAAGGAGGTTCTGGACATTCAACTTATTTCAATCTGCCCTCCGTTCCCTGCCTCTCCATTAGCTCTATTCGCTGACGCTCCTCACGCCTTTTTAGATCATGAACTCCCTACCAAGTCTGTTTTCTCAAACTTTCCTTCATCCACGTCGAATTCCTTGCATTTACGATCGTTTTTCGTCCATTCGCAAAAGAAAACGAACCCCATGCTAACCCTAACTCCCACCTCAAACCTGGTCTCTACTCGCGCCTCTTCCTCGTCCATCCCTTCCTCGTCTTTACCTGCAAAATTTTCCGCCTCTCCGAATTTTCACAACCCTTGGCTCCGGATCTACCTTATGCGTCCACAGGAAACTCTAACCCTAACCAGTTTCATATTGAATTATGGCTCAGCTCCTTCTCCGAGAATGCTTTAAACCCTAATTCGCTTTCCAATCCAATGGATCCTTTCAACTTTATCAAACATTTTCCTTTTACAAATACCACCCAATGTCTCCTACTTAATATTAATAAGCTTATTAATTGATCTAATAATAGCTTGAATGCCTCTTCAACCTCCAACTCAAATATTAGGAGTGTCTCATTTAACAATAATATTATTAAGAGTCCCAAACCAAAAGAGGTCTCCCTTAATTATTTCTTCACTTAATTTTCCTTCCAGTGTCATAAACTTATCATCGGTAGACTTTGACCTTCCTTCTTTTCAACTTCTGGAAAAGGTTTCAATTTCACCCTTGTTCTCCATCGGATCCCTGTCAAGGATATCATTAGCTCCATTGAATTTATTACCGATCACCTTCCCACTCATGAAGCTGCTAAGCGAAACCTAACCAAGCCATTCGTCGCCTTAATGATAACCCTCATATCATTATCTTAAAAGTGGATATATAATGCTACAATTGTTATGAATACCAGATACTACAATTCCAAATTCCTTGACCTCCTTTCTTCTCCCTCATACAAACCTCTGATTAAAAAATCTATGAACAACATTACTAGCCTCGTCACCAAAGCCATAAAAGCCTCTTCCTTGGACCCTAACATTCAAAAATGTCTTATTCCTCATAATCCTCAGACCCCTAGAATCTATGGACAACCTAAAATTCACAAAAAGGACATCCCCCTCAAACCTATTGTAAGAACTATATGTGCTCCCACTCACACCCTCTCCCGATTTCTTGCTGACAAGCTGAAATCCTTCATTGTAAAAAGATCTTCCTTCATTAAGGACTCCACTGATTTTATTCAAAAAAGGAGTCTAGACATTGACGAACACAATATTATGGTTAGTTTCGACGTTGTTTCTCTTTTCACCAAAATTCCCATCCCTGAAGGCATTGACCTGATCTCCAAACTGTTGGGCTTTGAAACCCTTAACCTCATCGAGAATTGTCTCACCTAAAAAAATTTCACCTTTAAAGGGATTTTTTTATGAACAAACCAAAGGTACAACCATGGGATCATCCTTATCACAAATGGCTGCTAATGTTTTTATGAAACATTTTGAGACCTCATCCCTTAAAAACTTTCACGTAAAACCTAAGTGCTACTTTAGATTTGTCAATGAAACATTCATTTTATGGCCTCATGGCCATCCTCTCTTATCTCTAAATTCCTTAACCATCTTAATATCATTCCCCCCCTTATCCAATTTACTATGTGATCCAAAATCGGATTCAGAAGCCTGTCATGGCTTGAAAAATGCTCAAAAATGAAAATGCTCGGAATCTGACGAAACCAACACCATTGCGTCCATCTCATCTTCCTGATTCCGGTGGTATATTTACTTTTTCAAATGGAGTCCGTATGGATAAGATATCACATTCTGTCCGCCAAACCAAACAGGCAAAATTTTTGGATGCTGACTGTACCTGTCCGTACAGGACACGTGGCAGGTCCGTACAGTGACATGTGTCAGCTCCATACAGGACACGTGGCGGCTCCAAGGAGTGACACGTGGCATGCAGTTTTGGACTTTTTGGTGCACAGTTGGGCCAATTCGAAGGTGACACGTGTCACCACTGGAAGGGTGACACGTGGCACAGGATGACGTCAGCAGCTGACATGGCAGGTTGACTGGGCAGATGTATGGTGGATGACGTGGCAGATGAAAGAGCGTACGATAGCTTGACATGTGGCAGACGTGGACGAATCAGAGGTTGACGCGTGTCGTGCTCTGGTTGGTTGGAAAGGTGCCACGTGGCCCAATCAGCGGCTGCCACGTGGCACCCCGTAATTGGCTGTTTGGTTTTGGTTTCAAAAGTATTGGAGTCGACCGGATTCGAACCGGCGACCTCCCCCACCGACTACGCCTTCGTATCGACCATTCAACCAATGGACCACTGTATGAGACTTGTTATGTAAACGGGTTAAACAATATTTAAGTTCGTTGGTTGTTTGAAACAGAACGGGGGTCGGGCCGGGGCTTAGCCCCGACCCGCGGTTCCATTGCATTGGTATATGACCACCGTTTTGAATATGTATGAGTGCGAGTTGGGTGCGGGAATTGTATTAGACCCGTATTTATATTATATTTGACCGTTGATTAAATATGCGGTTTTTAAAATAGTTGTCACGGTTATGTGCGGTTACAATAGTTGGTTTATATAACTACAATGTGACCGGTGCTAGCGCGTTTGGGGTGGCCTGCGCTTAGCCCTTTGGGCTAGCGCATGGCCACATGGCCCATACGACCTTTCCAAGAGGGGGTGCACCCGGACGAAGGGGGCTAAGCCTAGTTGGTTTGTAACTACAATATAGTTTAAAAGTGGGTTTTATAACCACTTTTGGATTTTTTAATGTAATTAACTCATTTTTGGGAGTTAATGGGCATTTTTAGAGCCTAAATTCGTGGAGGAAGTTGGAGATGGATAACCAACTTCCCAACTATTTAACCAAGGCCATTTTGAGGCCATGGGGACAGTTTTTGAGAGCAATTCAGAGCAGAGATGCTGAGGAGAAGCCAAGTCAAAGCCAGTTTGAGGCAGAGAAGCCGTTGAGGAGGAGATGCTGTCGGACCGTTTCTGAGAGCTCCGGACGTCCGTTTTGCGTGCCGTTTTTTGTGCATGGTTCCAGAGATCTGGGCGAACATGACCAGATCAGTCTAGAAGCCATTCGACATTGTAAATATGTACTATTGAGCTTTCAAACAGAAATAAAGAAGCCTCCCCCACAGAGAAAAGGCCCAGAGACATAGGCAAAGTTGTGCCGAACTCCGTTATCAACCTGTGTATTATGGTTTGCTGTTTTTCATTGCATTTCAGATCTGCAAATATGTTAATGGCTGTATAATTCCTTTTCTTTTCTCGTTCTTTCGTTAATTTTCCCAATGGTCAATTAAATGCATGCAAAGTTAAAAAAATAAACTCAACCATAAGTCATTTGAAAAATCCTGACGGATCAAGTGGTATCAGAGCTAGTTGACGTTTGGATTTGAGTTGCATGTTAACCAGGGAAAAGATACAGCGTGGTGAAGGCGAGCTTGTTGCAGAGAATCCATTTATTGGATTGAGAAAAAGAGCTTTTCACAGCGAGAAGATGGCACCGGAAGAAGGGATTTCTCAAGATGAGAAAGATTTCCGGAAAACATTCTTTGCCATGTCGGAGATGGTGCAAGTTTTGTACGAAGATTACTTGGAACGGAAACGTCCAATTTTGGGTAATTCTTCAAAAGGAAAAAGTGAAGAGGAAGAGGACCAGCCTCAGATTCCTCCTTCACCTCCATCAACACCTCCTTCTTCTCCTTCTTCTTCAAGTTCAAGTTCTAAATCTAGTGGAAAGAAAAATGTGCATAAA